>BCLF01000024.1:1168223-1198938 GCA_001602275.1 Zoysia japonica | reverse complement strand
GGTGCCGCCTCGATCAATTTTGGGGAGTACAAAAAGATGGAATCTTTTCCAGTCACTCGTCCGGAGGACAGGATCAATCAAACAAAAGCGGACGAACAATCAAGACGGTAATGAAGATCGAGCCTAAACGGGTACGATTATCACCAGCTACAAAGTTGCAAGTACTACAACCACACAACACCAACAAAAAAAGACGCGATTTTGAGGGTCGGATCGGCACCGCAATGCACGCCGCCGACCGGCTTGCTCTGGCCACGAGCGGGTGCGAAGCGCGAACCCGCGACGCCGAAGCACGGGAGGAAAGGAAACCCAGTTTCTTTTTGTATTTAGCAAAAAAAAGGGTGCTCGAGGAGGGTTTTCCAGGAGGGTGGGAAAGGGATTGGGGGAGGAAGAATCCGAGAATGAGCTTCCCCCGTCGTGGCGTTGTCACCTGGAGAGGAGTGGAGCGGGGTCTTCTTGCGGCGCTGCGCCCCGGCGCCGCCTTTTCGCCGGGATGATCGGGGTTTCTTGGCAGAAGCAGAGGAGGAGACGAGGAAAGCGAGGAGGGAGATGAAACGACGGGGAGCAGAGGCGTCGGTATAATGGAGTGAGCCAGGCAAGGTTGTATGTGGACTGTAGACAGCAGAGTGTGACAGTTGTCTTCGTTCAATGGGGAGTCTGACTCTGACGAGTGAGGGTACGCTTACATGTGGCTGTAGCAAACTTTTTTAAACATGTACTCCCGGTTTTGAAATATTAACTTTTAATATCGTCTTTCATCGTCATCTTATTAAAAAGAAATTATTCAAATATATAAAATTACTAATAATATTTGAAATAGTATTATACATTATAATATAATATATAGTACTATTTAAATAAAATAATAGTTTATAAATTAATAGTATCAATGTTTTAAAATCAAATACAGATGCATGGACATACATGCTACCATCGGTCACAGGGGACTGAACATCTAGTCTTAGGCTATACTTGTATTTGTTTCGGATAGTTTTTGATAAGTTAAAAGTTAGAAGATGAAACAAAGTGTCCCGTAAAAGCTCAGTTTTTGAAATAATGAACAACTAGCTTCTAAGAAAATAAACTAAAAATTGAAAACTCACCGTGAGTTGTTTTTTCTAGTATTTAGTGTGCAGAGAAACTAATAATATATTATAAAGCTAACATTTTTTTTATCAACCAACTTTTAAACTAAGCCACTAATCGATTTTTCTAAAGGCACGAAAGCTTGAGCTCAAACAAATAAGATCATAAGATGTTCTAAATCATTATTAAGCACATCACTGTGTAATTAATGTGGGATCCACAGGTTCTTTTTTTTTTTACATACTACTACGGCAATTTCTTTAATAAATAAAAAATATGTCTTTCACTGTTCGTGTGCAATTAAAATTAATCAGTTCATTCAAACCAAAGAAAAAGAAAATGGATTTTGTACTACTATCTGCTTCGCCTGATTCCATGATTAGCAATAAAAGGATGTGGACCGTACGACTTTCACATTCTATTACTAACAACTTTGCTCCATTCTTCATATTTATATTCGCTTAAAAATGTGGAAGTAGAAGTGGTAGTGTTTTAGCACCCTGATATCCAAATTAATTTGATGGTGTCAACACATTTTCTTCTTAGATGAATTTAGATCCTAAATCTTGCTTTTTTAAACGTGATAAGGTTCAAAGAAAATGAGCGCGCCGAGGTCGTGGACTCGTGGTAGGTGACTCCAAATCACTGATAAGATCTGTAATCTGATCATCCGGACGAGTGTTTGATTGGTAGGCATATCCAGATCATTGATAATAGAATTTAATATAATTCAACATTACCAAATACAAAAATACTTATATTTAGGTACGAAGAAATATTAATTTCGTACTGTTAGTGTCACAATAATGGACTGAACATACGAATACGCGCGTAGGTCAAGACGCGGATCCCCTGACATTGACGTCGGGGCCATAGGCCCGGTCCCACGTGTCAATGAGAACAAAAGGGATCACGTCGGGTACGCCAAGCGAGACCCAAGCCTAGTGCCTAGTACTCGTACAACAACAAGCACGTCGCAGAGCGATGCAACGCTCACCATCGTCGAGAAGTCCCTGACGAGAGCATGGCCTGCGACGACGCGGGGTGGAACAGGCGCCGCGCCACCGTGGCCGGCGACGTCGTCGTCGTCGGCGTCAACCGGCTTTTGGGCGACTGGGACAACGTCGGTGATGATGGTGGGAGCGCGGCAGCCGGTGAAGAACGCTCCCTCGCAAGCCTCCCAGCGGAGGCTGAGCCGAACGCCCACCCCGCCACCGGCTGGTGTTGCCGGCGCTCCTCCGGCGTGGTCGGCTCCGACACGGCCCCGTTCCGCCTCCACGGTGGCCTGCGCATGGTTCTGTCCGTCGTCTGCGTGCCAAACAACAGCAGCAAACAGTACGACGGTTGTTACTAGAATTTACTCTTACAGCAGCAAACAACGCTCTAAACAGGGAGTGCAATTTAAGTTTCCTACAAAATTCTGCAAAATCCTTCAGTTTCAGACAGAGCATGTGTTGCAAGAAAAGGGTTTTGACCGAGCGGACTGATTAGAACGTATGAATTTCAATGAAAACAATTCAGTTTTTTAACCTTAAACATCGTTGAAAGCATGAAATGGCATTTGGTAAAAAACAAGTTTAACCTCTAGTACTTTGGGTGAGTGCCCTTTCAGGAGGGCCAGCTTCCTTTCAAATGAGTTGTCAATCATCTGCACGTTCCAGAGCCCAAAACCAGAGTGAACAAATTGTCCTTGCAACAATAAATTAGAGGGGGTTGTTTAGCCACCATTTGTGTGTTTATCAGTAGTACTTACAGATGATTGCTTTGAATTGTCCCAGTTAAAGAGGTTGGTGAAAAATGTAGGCTCATCTCCTTCTGTGACAACATACACCGTGGTTTCCATCGATCTTCCATCACAAAGAATGCCATCTTGAAGGAACATCTGCATGTAATGTAGAAACAATTAGAGAAGTAGCTGAAACCTCACAGCAGCATTGCAGTTGAACCCACATAATTAATGGATAAACCATAGGTTGGTATTAATCATTTGTAACCTCGCCAATATCAAACGCTTGCTCCTTCGTTGTTACATTCGAGTGTAGCCCAACCCAAACAAAAATTTCTTCTTTGCAGTCCAGTATCAACGTTTCTTCGGTTACCAGGTCATCCTGACAGAAACTGAATACCTCCTTGACCTTGCAGATGCAAACCAAACAAAGAAATTATTTGTTGTTTGCTTCAGTTTCTTGAAGTTACAAGTCAGCTCTATATAATTATCAGCAGCTCAAGTTTTCGCTCCAGGACAGCACTCACCTTGATCAGACCTGAACAAAGATCATATTATGGTTAAGAGATGCTTTAATGCAACAGGATACAGTATAAATGTATAAGCATGCCTTGCTCAACACTGCAGGAATACAGATAGGGGTCTGCGGGCCAGCCCTTGATGCACTTTTCTTTGGAATATTCTGACCTTCCTCCTAAAGCTTTCCAGAAGCTATCTGGTTCAGAGCCCTCTCTAACCAAGAGGGACTGTTTCAGTGGCTGAAAGAAACAATGCTAGAATACTTCAGAAGGGAACCTTACACATTTCACAATAAAGAACATGGTAAGGAGTATTTGATTGAAATATTCTCCTTACACACAGCTTGCCCATCATCCTGTCAAGTAGATTATGGTCGCTTGGTGATGAGAGGCTTCCTAACCAGGTAAAGAAAGAGCCACCGTCTTGCAAAATATAACAAAATGAGGAGTTCAGTGAACTAGCGACCTGCATTTGAGATGTGTAATCCAGGCACATGAAAATATTTAGAAAAGTTGAAGTGCAAAGCAATATATGCATTATTAAGGATATGATCCTTCTTATTAGACTGTTTCACCTCACCAGTTCGACTTGTAAGGCTTGCGCACAATCATGTTCCAGTCCTTGAACACGAAACAAGGCAACCCCGTCCTTTCCATTACATCCATTTCTGTCACTCTTCTGTAGAACAGAATTCTTATATGCAGTACTCCTGCCCCCCTGGAGACAAAAATGAGACAACAAAATAGAGTATCAGTATCAATGATATGAATCCACTTCTTAATCAAAATAAGAGTAGTTGGACTATAGAATAAAAACTTATGCGCGTGTATGGTGTACCTTAAATATGATCAGTGACCTGAATATGGAGAAAAACAGTTCTGGCTCTCTGCCCTCGAACACTTTTGCCTGCAATCACATTTTCTCAAGAACTTGAGTACAGTGACCAGAGCTGCCACATCAAGGAGAGCTTGAGTGGCGGCTTAAGTTGAAAATGAAGTGACAACATGGTGAAGGATTTAAGTAGCTAACCAGAACTGCATGCCCTTTGACTGAATCAGCCATGCCAGACATCAATGATGCTGCGGCAACACTATCTTCCTGCAGATAAATAACTATATGAGTTAGAAACATGCAAAATTCTGACAGACATGGGTGTGACATATATGCATGAAAAGAGCAAGCAATAATTATGGAACATAATTGTAGCTCCATTATCAACAGCCCCTCTGAAAAAATGGATTAGTTTCCTGGATGGATCACAGACCTACCTTCACACTGTTCTTACCATACCAAGCAAAGTACAGGTGATAGTCTTTTCTGTCTTCAACATAGCTGTACTTCACAATATAGCAGTCTCCAGTGTACAGCTGCTCCTGCTCCTCAGTGCAAAGGAGGGTTACGCTGCCATGATCCACCAGCCACACCTGCAATATTTTGTTTGTTATCGAGATGCACAAAGTTAAACATATATCAAGACATAAGCACAGAGGTTACCTTCAGACTACCATCTCGACTGATTAAGTTCTGAGGTTTGTCCTCAGGAATTTCTGTGACATCATATCCTTGATGCTTGAAAATTGCTGCACAGTTGTATTGTTCCTTGTCATGATCTTTTCCAAGTTCTATATGAAATTATTTGATATAAGATGCCATAAAGGAGCTCACACCTGCTACTTTCTCTCTCCCAGCTTCATATAACTTTAGCTCAACATTCTTGGGCCAAAGATGAAACTGCATCTTAAAGTCAACTGTTTCATTGCCTTCTGTCATTATAACTACGCAGACGTTCAATGACCTGCCTTGGGAATGCACATAGTTCTATAGAAAACAAATTATTTTGAGAGATCCACAAAGAAACATGTTATAAAAGCAAAAAAAAAAAAGGACCATGTTTCATCTGCTTACTTCTAAGACAGTAACCGATGACTTCCTCTCTGAAACCAGTGTTGTCATTCCCATCCATAAGAATATTTTAGTGCCACAATCCAGTATGTAACTTCTGTCTGAGTTCAGCATCTCTCTATCCAACAAATGTGCCTCCATGGGGACAAGGTTTCTCTTGTTAATCCTGCAGAAAGCAAAGCACATCAAACTAAAATTGTATCAAGGTTCATTAAGCCTAAATTAAGCAGGGGTACTTACCAAAATAGCTTGAGTGACACATTCGCTGGCTCTTCCCTGTCAGCCTCTGGCAAATCACGAGGAATAGGTGCATAACCCCCAAACAGGTTCCAGAACTCACCAGCATCAGGGTCACCAACAAGCTTCCCATCCTCTACAATAAGCAACAACTAGCAAAGAATTTAGCGTCTTTCTAGTCAAGCTTAAGCATGGATTTACTAGTACAAAGTTACCTATTGCCGCAACCTGACATCTGCCGCCATGTTGGTTGTCCTTCAGGTACTTAACAACATCTAGCGCTTTAGCCCTTGTTTGAATACCCGAATTACAGCCGCTGAAGAGGAATATCTTCAACGGTGTGTCCACTATAAAAACCGCTTTGTGATCCAGAGAGGACCGTGAAAATGGCACCTAGACAGACAGCATCAGAACAAAACCAGTCGTCTCAAATCAGCATCCACCAGAAGCAGGTACTCCCTCCGTTCCAAAATATAGGTATTTCTATGTTTAGTCAAAGTCAAACTTTTAGCACTTTGAACTAAATATAGCTAGAAAATTACATAAATTTTAATATAAAAATATAATTTTTACGAAAGCTTATTTTATAATGAATCTAAAAAATATAATTTTTATATGATAAAATATTATTAATAGTCAAAATGATAAAGTTTGACTTTGACTAAACAAGTACTACCAAGAAACTCATTCCAAACCTCCATATGCACTTCTTACTTGGGTGACACGAGCGACATGCTCGCCTTCACACCTAAACATAGCAGTCCCGTTGGATCCAAGAGACCCGTTCTGGCGCGACGAGAAGCTACCCTGCACCGGGATAACACATGGCTTGAAGTATGACAAGAACTTGTCGGATTCTTCCCCTTGCGTCTCCCTGTACTGCACCGTGTGGGAGCCCAGAACTGCGTCCAACTCGATGGCCTTGTCTGAGGCCACGAGACATTCGTCCTAGTGCCCACAAAGTGGTCAGGATACAAACAAGGTTATAAATAACTATAAGCAGTGAGGCCAAACTAAGCAATATTATTGACTTTAAGGACCATTTTTTTTTAGGATGCAGCACACACACCTCCTTGGCCTCCTCCCCGACCCAGTAATGCACGTCGTGCCGCCGAACTCCGCTCTTCAGCTCGGTCGTCTGGGAAATCGCAGAACAGTTTGAAACCCCAAAGTTAGCAATGTGAATGAATAAGCAGGGGGCTTCTGCTGCTTCTCCGGAATTTCAGACATGGAGAAGTAGAAGCCTAATCTCCCCTGTTGTGATGGAGGAGGTGCTCACGTTCAGTACGATGTAGCTGTTCCCGGTGTAGAACTTGCCGTGCAGGGATTTTGCGACCGGAATAAGGGTGCCGCCTGTAATGCACCAAATGTCTAGTCCTCTGAAACAAAGCAACAATTTGGTACTGCATTTTTGTGAAATAAAAAAACATGTTTTTTACCAAATACACTATCAAATTTCAGAGTGCCATCCCCCCTCCATCCTAGCACTACCTCCGTCTTATAAAAAGATCATTTTTTGACTTGATCAAAAGCCCGCATCTTTACGCAATAGCACATCCAAACGCGGGCCCAATCTGGATTCTTTATCCCGGAGAACAATTCGAACAAACAGAGCAAAGTGCAAACAAGAAAGAGAGACGCGGAGGATAAAACACAGAGTGCGGGGAGCGTACGGAATGTCGCCGACGCTGAGAAACGCCTCGTCGACGCCCTTCATGGCCGCTCCCCACGCTCCGCGCCGCCACCGCCGCCTCCGCTGCTCGAATGGCTGCGGCCGCAGGAAGAAATGGAACGGAACCGCCTCACTCGCCACCGGTCAGCTCAGAGATTTTCCCTCCTTCCGTTTCGAAAATGGCGAGCGCGTAGAGCACGAGGGAGAAAAGGTGACTAGGTGAGCGAGCAGGCAAGCGGCTGGTGATGTTGGTGGAGCCGAACTTCGCTGCACTGCAGTGCAGAGGGGGAGGGGAACCGAAAGGCTAAGGTGACTCGGGGCTCCACGTATCACCAACCATGATTGATTGGCGTTGCGCAGGAAGAGAGAGAGAGAGAGCCATTGCTTTGCATTGAAGGTTGCCGCCGCCTGCAAGTGCAACTTTATTACACTGCCTTTTGACTCCTGACAACGGCGAGCCAACCAGCGCCAAAGCCGTACCCGCTCTTTTTTTTAGTCTCTCCCATGTAGTATCTACTCGCACGTACACGCTCGTATCATAACTCACACTTACACTTTTACATATAATTAGATTTATACTTATATTTAGTACTAAGATCGTGTCTTTGTCAAAATTCAACACGCGACGGAAACGTCGTCTCTCTATGCTCTGAAAAGCATCATCTGAAATTTATTTAATGGAACCTGAGCTAGCCACTCGAGCTCACGCTGGTTCTCTACCCCAGCTCTGTGTGTGTACCAGAACATCCTATCTGTAGTTTTTTCTTAAAAAGCTCTCTGTTTTAGAATAAGTATTTATTTAAATATATCTTTAATCAATAATTTTTTTAAATATAAATTAATTTTAATATAAAAAATAAAAACTATATAAAAGTATTTTTTACGATGAATTTAAAAGAAAAAATATTAGATTTTTAAAATTAACAAAAATTTATTAAAATAATTGATCAAAGCTACTAGATGGTGCGAAATTTAAATAAACATTTATTTTAGGATGAAAGTACTAGTGCTATTATATTATTTCAAGGGATAATTATAAAACTAGTACCCCAAACGTTCAAATCTAAGGTGCATTTGGAGGAGAAACTTTCAGATTCTGATGTGAATTACTTTAATTCTAACCAAACGGTATTTTTCAGAAGTGATTCGAATTAGAATATCATTTGAAATGTTTCTTGATTCTGCACTCGAAGTGAGATCCTGATTCACTATCTTCTAATTTTAGTTGAATCTGAAACGTTTCAATAAATGAATCAAACAATTTTACAAAGTAATTCTAATTCAACTTGAAAGAAACCGAAATCATCTCAAAAGAACTGAAACCGTGTTAAATACATGCTGAGTAGTCCGGCTCAAATGAAAATAGTTTATATAAAGTATATAAATAGTAGCATAAACCAGTGTAAATAAGCCGTGCCAAACGGACCCTAAGGTGAACGAGCTTTCCGAGCGTGACCACAATGACAGCCAGCCTCCGTGTCAGTGGCGACTAGGGATGCAAGTTTTCGAATTTGTGTGTAACACTTCGTGTTTCTGAATAAAGAAGCAACATTGTTCAAATTCAAAATCACGGGATCCGAGCTTAATTATGTAAAACCCTTTTCAATAAATTCGCGTTTAAAAAAATCAAAGCTCAAAATGCACGTTCAAACTTTTTCAAAGAAATGTTGCAAAATAAAATTATATTATGAAAGATATTGCAAAGACATGAATTTTAGAAATTTTTATAAAATTTTATTCAAAGTTTAAGAGGCCCAAATAAATTATTTCTCTTAAAACGATTTTCTGTCTTGTAAATTTTGTAAAATAAAACCTATTTTGAATTTGAACTTGGGACAAACATAAAAGTTGTTCCTTTTGAAAAGTTCTACCACTCTGCAAAGTTTCAAAATTTAAAGAGCTTGGAAAATATGGATTTCGGATCAAAACAGTACGGTTCCAGGAACATCAGAAAAATCAAAATTTCCTTATCAGTTAACCATGTTCTAAAATTCATATCTTTTGCATACCTTTGCCAAAACCTGTCCAAACAATTTGTGTCGTAGAGAAAATGTTGGAGAATTACTCGGCCAAGTTTCAACCTAATCTAAATTGGTTTGCTCTTCCTTTTTCTATCCCCAAAATGTTTAAGCGTTAAGCTTGACTGAGTAACCGGCAGGTGGGGTCAGCTTGTCAGGGTCTTCATCTTCCTCCTCCTATGTCTGGCGGCCAGCGCAGCCGTCCAGTTGCCGCACGCACAGCGTGCATGAGCGCCACGAGGCTCGCGACGTGTTCCTCCCCAGCTGTCGCGTGAGCAGTACCCCCTCCCTCCCGGGTCCGACACTCTTTCTCTCTCGCTCTCTCGACCGGACGCCGCCACCTCTCTCGGCCATCGTCATGGAACGGCCCGGCCAAGCCGTCTTCGGCCCCCACTCCTTGCGAGTAGCAGCACCCGTTCTCCGATGAGCCTCGCAACACCTCAGCTCGCCTTGTCTCCCTCTGAGCTCGATGTATTTCGCGATTCCCCCAAATCCATCGAGTTTCGGAACCGCCGCCGTGCTCAGTCGATTTCTTCGCGCCCGATGAGCTGTACCACGATTCATGCCGGCTCTGACCAGTTCTCTTTCTATCGCGCCCTCGAGAGCTATCAATCGAGCTATCTGTGGTCGGATTTGCAGGGATTTCACAGTTGAACGCGCCGGCGCCGCCTGAACTACTCCACCCCGCCGACGAGCGCCCCTCTCCGGCCACTTTCCAAACCGACCGCACTCGTGCCGTTCCTCTGCGTGTCCCCGCGAAGCTCATGGTGAAGTGACGGTTCAGGTTCGTCGTCAGCAACGTCACATGGCCGCCGTTGAATCCCGTCCAGCGCCACCACTCGCCGTCGGCATCCCTCCGGTGAGGCCCCATCCTGTCGACCCCACTGTTTTGTTCCTCTGGTCGCAGTGCCCGTTTTGGGCGCCGAGACCGCCACCTCCGGTCTAGCCGCGCCGCCGCCCGGCGAGCTCACCGACAAGCCAGCCACCTTCCGACCGCGCGCCGCGCGCCTGGGAGCCGAGCTCCCAGGGTTCGCTTGGGTTGGGCTCCCACGGCCGAGCGCCCCCCCCCCTCCCCCCCCGCACCGGGCGGCCTCCCCTTGTGGGCCGAGCGTGGCGCGGCCCAGCATTGCACCCCCTACCGTGGGCCCCTTTTTGGTGGCCCGCCACCTAAGGCAGAGAAATTCTTTTTATTTGCAAATGGATTTATTTAATAGTCCGGTACTGATTTCAATTTTCTAAAATTAGTAGAAACAACATTATAGCTCAAAATTTTGTGATGTAAATTTTGTTAGATCCTCTAACTAGAACAATATTCTGAAGCTAACCAAATTTTATTTTATGCATAAAATTAATTTACACAATTCAGATCACACAATAATTCAGTAATGCATTGTAATTATTCTTTGGCATGATAAAATCTTAAAAAGTTTACTTTTTTGTTTCTTTAAGTAAAAATTTATGTTTTAGAAAAGTTTATATTTATTCTCACTAAAAATAATTTTGTAAACATTTTATTTTGTTTAAATAGTATTTAATTCATTATAAATTCATTTGATTTCAATAAATCTTGAAAAATTCTCAAAAATTCCTTTATAACCTTTTTGATTTTGTGAACAACTCAAATTATATTTTATGTTTTCAAAACCATTTTTAAAGGGAGTTTTTCTAAAATTTACTAGCCATCTTTTGAAAATAAAAGCTATCATTGCATGTGCTTTAAAACTCGAGTCTTTGACAATTAAAAACAGTCTAATTCAATACTTTGCATATCATTTATGATAGAACCCAAACCATACGAAGAGGAGCGTGGAGTTGTTCTTTTGGCAAAGGAAGCTAACTGTGAGCAAGCCTCAGGCAAGCCCCGCTGCAATAACCTTTTAAAGTTTTTTTTTAACATTGTGTAATGATATCAGTAATCTATTGTGCATTAGGTATTAGGAGTTGTTTGAAAACCTAAAATTGCATGCTAGGTATACCTATGTTGAGTGTTGTTGGTACGGGTAACTCGATATAGAGTTAGGCTAAGTTTTAGTTCACGGTAGAAGTCGAGTGAATAGAAAGTCACTCGCGAGCTATAGAGGTCAAGTGAAGGGATAGTCACTCGTGAGCTATAGGTTAGCACACATTAATTAACATGAGACCGGACGCGGATAGCGTATAGGAGAGTTTGAGAAGGCTGGGTCTTCGCGGTGGTAGCCTCGTCTATGTCGTTAAGGACCAATTCGAGTGTGACACATTTGAACAAGTTTGAACGTATCGAATATATACTGGAATTATGGGCCCAGAAAACCGATGTAGCTCAATACCGTGTGGTTGGACGTCCCTCTACATCTCTTTCGGCGGAGAAAAGAGAAAAGCTTTCTAACTATAGATGCACCTGGCGTGGTGATCGCATGGAGTACCATGTGTTTGGGAGCGGTAGGCCTCGGGCCGACTCTATTGTATTTTTGTGAAAGGTGGCTACGTGCGGCTTTTAGTAAGTGCATACGTGTCGTGTATTTCGAGATTTTTCGACCGGTGTAAATCAATTATAATCAATGCCCCTCACAGTAACGAGTACCACTTGTTCACTGCGTCACATCGTAGTAATAAGTGGACTAATAATAATAATAATAATAATAATAATAGTAGTAGTATGAACCGTTTGCTTAGTTTATAGCAATTGCTTGGCACTCATATTTGATATAGTTTTACAGCGTAAATTAAATTTTTATTTTGTAAATTTAATTTACCGCTAAAACTTAAATATAAAGACTCACTATATTAGCACTGTTTTTGCAAATGACCCTCCCTATGTGTCAGCCTTATCACATCTTTGGATCTTTAGAGTCGACTGTAGTTAGCCACGGTGACGAGTAAGACTTGCTGAGCATTTGAATGATCAGGGCTTGGCTCTCTGTAGTTTTGTGTGCAGTGGTTTCTCCCTTCCTCCTCTAGTCCAACTGACAGAAGCAACTTCCGAGGGTGACTTTGCCTGTTCGAAGTCCTGCTCGCTGCGCTGTTGTTTGTATACTGCTACAAAGTGCATCGTATGAGCTCGATGGTATCTTATGCATAGTTTATAGGAGATCTTTGTTAAATTCAGATTATCGCTTACGCGCTTTTAAAAATATTGGTTTTGTAAACTTAAGCCATTGTTTGTTGTATATTTTATTATGCTTGAGTTGTATTGTTAGTCTTTGCTTCGTCGAGTGACACTCGATAAGATTTTGTGATCGATGGATCGTCTCTTTTGTAAGCGGTCTGTCGCATTGTGGGTCAACCCACGATCCAAATTTTTTTTAAAATAAACTAGCATTTCATCTCACTCTGGACAAATTAATCAACTAAATATACTTAATGAAGATAATTTACAACTACTCATTGTGTACCCACTTAGTACATCCCCAGTGGCGACAATCACGGCGCCGTGCTCACCAGCCCAGCCGAGCTCTTCTTCCTCCTCTTCATCTTCGATGGCATATATAACAGCCCGGTTCAGGCGAGTGCCTCCTCCGCCGGCGTATACGACGGCGATACAATCGATGGCAGTGGCGGCGAAGTCTGCAACTGCGCAACGCCTTACCCCTGGCGAACAATCCGGCCCAACGTCATGTTATCGGTGCATCCGGCCCAGACTCCCTGTTGGCCCAAATCCACACGACTACTGAGTTTCAGATGCCGCCGCTGCTCACTCATGGATTCCGTCAAGTCATTTTGCATTGGGCGGTGTACACGTGTTAATTAACAACCTTGTTTTCTTAGTTTCAAAAAAAAAACTTGTTTTCTTTGATGTCTACTTCCTCCGTTATTTAATTGATGTCGTTATTGAATTTTAAATTCAACTTTGATCATTCGTCTTATTAAAAAAATTGATAAATTTCATATAATTTGATTTATCATTAAAGTTATTTGAATCACAACTTAAAATTTTACACATTCGAGAAATTTTTTTAAATAAAACAAAAAAGTCAAAGTTAACTGGAAAAGTAAACGACGACATCTGCTGTCATTTGGAAAGTACCTTTAATTTATTTTAGTTTAGAAGTATATTGTGGTAACGATAACAATAAAAAAACGAAAAGAGTACACCTCAGGGAGCTGGAAGGCATATGGAAAATGCATGGTCTTCCCAGCAAGCCCTCTCGCTCGTTGGGGAATTAATCACCTCGCTCTTGCGGGTTGCGGCTGCGTCGCGCCCCTCGCCGAGGTGGATGAATTTCTGCTGCATGCACCGCACTCCGCTGGGTTCCTTCTTTAGCACATAACATGCCCCACTTGGCACTGCATCATCATCCTCCTCCTCCGTGGTTACCAGGCAATGCATCTGCCACTTGGTTCTGGTAGACTGGTCCGGCAGTCGACCTACGGAGACATGCGCGTCGCCACCATCTCGTCTCCCACGCGCGCGTCACGGCGCCATTCTACACACGACGTCGTCAACGGCGGGTCGTCACCCCCTCTCTCCTCTTGATCACTGTGTGTTCTTCACGTGGACGCCGTCGACGCTCGCCGCGAGCAACGGCAGTCGCGTCGCGTTCCACCGCGGATCCGATGACTTGACTGGCACCTGCGAATATTTAGACGCTATTTGTTTTAGCTTTTTATCTAGTTTTTTCAGCTAAAAAATTAAAAACAGATAAGTTAAAACAAATAAAGTTTTAAAAAATTGGCTTTTGAAATACTGAAAAGCTAGCTTTTACAAAAATAAACTAAAAGCTCACTGAAAACTGCTTTTGTAAGCTTTGATGTGCAGAGAAGCTAAATATATATTATAAAAGCTAACATTTAAATTTAATCAGTCAGCTTTTCAACTAGTCAGTAATCAATTTTTTAAAAAACTCAAAACCCCAGCTCAAAAAACACGACCACGCACCATAGGTAAGAAGGAGTACGATGGATCGATCGAGCTGACCACGACCACCACGACGACGAGACGATGAATGGAGACGGAATTTTAATTCGGGACCAGGCCGATCGACGTCGATCTTGATGGTTACTATTGCCGACCGGGTACATTACACAGTCTCAGAAAGTAAACGCTGACGAAGCGATGATGGATCCGAGTAATTAAGCCGTTATCATAAACTTTTTCGAAGCACTTGCAATATTGGTATTGCTTAATTCACCAATGGAAGGAGGGAGTGGACGTCGCTGAGTTGAGAATACAAATTTGAATAGAAAACGAATTCACGGTGTTCTAAGTTCTAACCATGCCTAATCAGAGTTCTTAAAGACATTTTCAAGTTTGGTCACAAACGCTCCCGTCGTGATCGTCGTCGTAATATACAAAGCCAGAATTAACTTTCTTGCAGTACTGTCGGTGTCAATCTGAAACGAAGCATCACACGGCCACGGCTCCTACGATATTCTCCTTCCGTCCTATATTATCAGTCGTTTTGGACGGAGGGGGCGTAACCAAAGTAGTGTTGAGACTTGGACCGGGCCAAATTCGTGCGGCCAAGGCCCAGCACGAGACTATAGCGGGCGGGCCATGCCGGCCTGGCATGACACTACGGCCGTGCCGTGCCTAGAAATTAGGCCCGACGGGCGGCACGGCCGGGCACGATTGATAGGCCATGCTTGGGCCGACACGGCACAACTACAGCCTAACAGCACGGCCTCGGCCCATTGGCAGGACAACGGCCCATCAATCCACAAACACAACGTTCAGTACTGCACACAGCCCATGTACGTGAGTTAAAAAGAAGCACACAGACGGAATTTTTAAACTAACATCTCGTCAGCAAGCTAACCTAGATAGGAGGATGGTACTAAAAAATTACTAATCCTCCCCCAGGCGCAGGCTCACGCCTTTAAAGTCGCATCGGGCTAAAATCTCTGAACGGCCCATGGGAAGGAAAAATCCCAGCTGACGGAATACACAACTGCCATGCGGGACCCACTGTCAGCCCTTGCTCTAGCCAAGTTCTGCACCACGGTTCTCTTTCTTTAATTTGATTCAAATTCTAAAATTGAAACTCGTATATATTTCGCATATGTTGTCCAAATTTGATGATTCTTTTTTTTCTAACATCTTATAAAAATGGTCTCTATCAGGAGGATGATTTTTTGTCAAACTTATATATTTCAGATTTGTACAGGTTTGTCGATTTAATAACAACCACTATTCAATATTCTCTTCACTTTTTGGTAAATCTTCAATTTTTGAATAATTTTTTGTGTATGTGTACAAATTATACACCTCTACACATAAAAAATGTGTATAAATATTTTTGAAACACTTATACCCGTGTAGGATTGAAATTTGCTTTGTTTATCTAAAAACATAGTAGTAACTTATATCTTGGTTTCTGAAATATGAACACAAATGCTTCCAAATATATTTCAAAAAAATTTTCAAAAAATCTATAGGCTCGTTCTGCAGTGGAACAACTTCACAACAAATGTGAGTTCAAAATTCATTATACTTTTAAAGATATAAAAATGAGAAAAGTCCATTTTATTTGTTTTTTTTGTTCCGCTCAATTTATGATGATTTTTGAACTCAAATTTGGCAGACATATATAATATAGCCTTGGAAAGCTAGGTATATTTTTAGTTGATTTTTTCAAATTTTTTTATCCATGTAACACTATAGAATAAATCAATTTAAATGGCTTTCACTGATATTGAACCGTGCTGGGCCCTGACACGGCCCGACGGTGGCCCACCGTGCCGCGTGCCGTGCTCGGCCGCATTCTCATCGCATTGGGCCAGCCGGCACGGCCGATAAAGCACGCCTGTGACCCGAGTCGGACCGAAGCACGACTGGGCACGGCCCGAGTCCCAGATCTAAACCAAGGCACCGTTCGACATCACTGCTACTGTCTGTCAAAGCCTCGAAGGAAGAGAAAAAATACTACTTACTACTCTCGGTACTCCCGTTATCTTGTCCCAGAGAAAAAGCACTCCATTCCACCTGCCCCAACAGCTACAGACGGAAATGAAGGCTGGCGATTAAGCACGCAGCCGCGCTCGCTCCGGTGACAGGCACGAGTTCCGACGTTGCGTGCGAGCTGCGCTCTATCCGCATAAGTTTCATATAAAATTATATAATTTATATGTATTTTTATATACATTTAAAATTTTAATTATGTCGCATACATGGCCACCTGGCAGAAACGCCACCACTGATCGAGCACCTAGAGACCTCTGGTCCGGCAAAGTGTGCAGGGGCATCGGAGGCCGCAGGGTCGGCCACGCTCGGGTTACCCTTGTCGATGGAGCTGGGGCTGCTAGCGTCGGTGGTGGGGAGTTGAGAAGAGAGGAAGAAAAGAGACGGAAGGCAGCGTCGGTGGATATGGTTTTTTTACTCAGCATTAACTTCGTTGCAGCACGGTAGAGTTACTTCGTCGCCAGAACGATAGATAATTCGGAAAATTTGGATGGACGCAGAACCACTGATAATTTTTATTTTCAGATTTTAAGTTTGACTATTTGTTTTATTTAAAAAAATTGTTAAAATATAATTTATTTTATTATAAATTATTTTATCATTAAAAATATTATTAGCATAAATTATTTGCTTTTATATTTGCAAAATAAATTTTAATAAAATGAGTGATTAAACTTGATTTTTAAAAATTAAAAATAATTTTTTAATGAGACATAAACTATACTAACTCTTATGTACTTGCTCTAGAACGGTGCGCCAGTACAACTAATAATACACGTGCAAGGGGCAACAAGCCCGGCCGGACGCCACGGTGGTTACTCCCGTCGCCATCACCCACCAAATGATCAGTCTTTTGACCTGCTGTAGCAAAAAAATTTAATTAGACATGTTTTTATAAAACTTGACTTGAACTCAACCCGTTGCCATCCCCTACTCCTTCATCGTCTATTGTTCATCAAGTAATTGGTTGTAATAGTCTGTTGTGCTTGGTTGAGTCCAATAAAATGTTTGTACGTGATATCTGCGGAGACAGGGAGGAGCTGCAACGCCAGATAAGGGCGACGACGGGGCGACGCAACGCGGCTTGGAACGAGGAGCGGAGACGACGTGCGTCGAGGATGGGCGACACGCGGAGACGGACACCGCACGGACAATGTCGCGCAGCCGATGAAGGAGGCGCGCGGCACGACACGTGGACGGCGCGCCGCAGCTCGGGTTGGACACAACAACGCGGATGGCGGCGTGTCGCGGGGCTGGAGTGGCGTGGCGCGACGACAAGCAGGACGGGCGGGGATGGCCAGGATGGCGCGCGCGGCCGGCGAAGAATGGACGGTGCACGGTGGTTGTCGGCTTCACGAGCAGGGAGGTGGTGGTGCTCGCGCGGTACGTCGGGGAGGGCAGGGCAAGCTGTGCCCGAGAGCAGGCAAGGCAACGGTGGACGTGGCCGGTGGTGCCAGGTGCTAGCAGGCGCCTGGCGAGCCAAGTTGTGACATCCTGGATTTTGGATTTTTAGCGTAGTTTAAAAATGCAAAATTTTTAAAAAAAATCTGACAATCACCGTAACATTTTTTTTTCTTCTCCTTCTCATCTCTTTATTTCTTTTCTAATTCAAAGGACAAAAACTTCGCTTAATCAAAACAATCAAAACTGAAAAATTTAAAAGTATTAAAATTTGAAAGCGTGACAAGTGAATGCCTTTTTGTTTTATTCCTTCCTTGTCGTTTGTTTTCTCATATTTCATTCAAGATCCAAACTCATCTAATCTTTTGAATTTTGAACCCGTTCAATTCGTTTGAATCATATTTGACCTCCTCTAAATTAATTTACTCTTTTTAAACAACCATCTGTCCTTCGAATTTTGTGAAGCAAAACCGAAACCGAATTCGGAGACGAGCCCAAAAGAAAAGCTATCTGTTCTAAAATGTTCTATCACTCTACAAAATTTCAAACCCATCCGAGCTCCAAAAGTTCTATTTTTAAAGAAAAATAGACAAACCACCGGATAAATACTCTGTTCCTCCCACATACAACCTCTTTAACGATTAATTGTTTTCAAAATTTCATAATTTACTGTTCTCTTTGAAAAAGGGGTGCATATCACTTATACTGCGGAACGATTCATTCTACAAAATTTCTAATTCAATCAAGCATGTTTTGCTCTTTCTCTTTCTTTCCTCAAAACACTTAAAAGCTTAACTGAATTCCTTTCTACCAGAAGGAAACCCAACAGAACCCCACTGGTTAGTGTCAGTGCCAGTTGTTTTTCGATTCGAACCCACCATTGCCCACAGTAAATACTGCTGCATCTTTTTACGACAAGCTGGCAGCACCTTGTTGTCAAGGCCTGCATGAGCGACACGAAGGAGCTTCGTTGCCCATCACTCTCTCGTCGTTAAGAACAAAATTATTTCTCTCGCACATACCGGCCGAACAGCACGCCCTGCGAAGCTACCCCGCTGAGGCCCTCCCGGCTCCCGTCCTCGGCGAGCAGGAGCGCTTCCTCGCAAGCGCTAGCGCTCACTGCCTCCTGTGCTTCCTTCACGAGGCGCAGCGTGCTTTGAATCGGCCGGGCCGCGGCCGGACCCTGAGCTCCGTCGAGCTCAGCCGTACCACGCGCCCTGCGCCTCGTCGCCGGCCGTGCACGGCCCTTCCTTGGCGCGACGAGAGCCCCAGGGAGTTTCACCGGCACCCCTTGCCTCTACTACACCCCATCTCGAGCTCCAGCTGCCCCTCCTGCGTCCTGGCGCCGCCGCACCGCCGCCGCACCTCGCCTTCACTCCGGCGACGGCTCCCTCAAGCCCTTGGCGAGGCTCAGCGCGCCGCCTGCCCTTCCTCCGCCTGGGCACCAAGGCCCTCCGGCCGTCCGCCCCCTGGGCGCCGCCGTCGTCCACTGCTGAGCGCGTGGACCGGCCGTGGCGCGGTTCACAGGCTACGAACACGGTCCACCCCTTTCTCCGTTGGAAAAATAAACCAGAGACATGGTCCCTGTTGGCTTTCTGATAATTGCGAATTAATCCTTGACGATCCCCGTCCATTCTGGTTTTCATACCAGCTAGTGTGTACCCTGTTAGCATGATCCGCGCCATCACTAGCATGCATTAGCGCACCTGTCCATGTTGGCTCGAGTAATCTAATTTAAAGTTAGAATCATATTATTAGTAGTTAAATACTAATGGCTAAATATTAAAAAGTGAATACTTAGATAGCAGCTCATAAACATCTTGCCGTGCATCAATACATTTACCACTTGTTAACTCTAGTAGTTTGGTTAAATAAATTAAGCTAGGTAATTAATTGTTAAGCACTTAGGATAACTCACTCGTATAAGTATAAATTAAGTAATTAAGTATAACACTATGCCCAACGCTAAGCAATTCTGTCGCACAAGAAGAAAGCGTCGGCGCTGGCCTCTGCTCAGTGGGCCGCGCGAACCCACAGGTCAGCCACTCATGTGCCACTCACACCTAGGTTTGGGCACAGACACGGTCACGTGTCCATGGATACAGCCCCGATCAGTTGTCTACGGACACGAACACAGACACAATCACGTATCCACGAACACAGCTATGATCATGTGTCCACGGACACAGACACAACCTCGACAACGTGTCCACGGACACGGGCACAGACACGGTCACGTGTCCACGGACATGGACACATGCACAGCACCGACCACGTGTCCACAAACACGGACACAGGTGCGAACACAGGCATGGTCATGTGTTCAAGGGCTCAGACCCTGTATCTGCCGTGTGACCCAGAGCTGGGTCACAGCCGGACTTCACACACGTGTCCTGAGGCGTGGACACAGCGTCGGCTATGTGATCCGCGGTACGGTCACAACTCGCTCGACAGTCCCTCACACAGAGCGCAGGCACGGGCGAACCTATGTGACCACACCGACAACTGGGTCGACTGCTGCAGCACTAATCGAGCACCCACAGATCACCCGACAACGACGACAACGATAGAACTGGGGTGGGAACATGACTGAACCCATGTGTCCCAGACTCAAAAACTGACCCGAGCACAACAACACACACGTCTTCTAGGACTACATACCTTTTTAGAAAAGCACTAAATAACTTTAACCGCAATAGGTTAGTACCACCACTTTCCCCAACCAACGACACTTCGATGCATGCACAAATCACCAACAAGTGCAAGTGCACGATATACACAGATGCTCGTTCACGAGACCGTAACACAGATACACGAACAATGCACTCACGATATAGCTTAATCACTAAGTATTCTAAATTAAGTCTACCACACAATGACTTACACTAAGCTCAGGTGTCCTTGCAACACATTGCCGTCTATGAATTCACATCTGCATAGAGGCAATATACTACAAACATCCAACAATGCTTACATAATTTAATCACCTAGGTAATAAATAAAAGTATCTAAAATAAGTCTAGAATATAATTATTGATTCGTAGCAAAAATAACTAAGTAGATATAAATATACAATGATGCACTTTGCACCAACAAGCAGGCCTAGTACATGCCTCATATAAATTCACGTCCATATAAAGGCACTAATACCACCGATACAAATGATAGTACACATGAACTATCATGTTCATAACCACAGGGAAGCACAGCTCAACACTGTAGCTTTTCATGCATGAAAACTATTACACTCTCCATAAGTTACACTAGGCATAATAACAACTACATCACGCATGTCATGCACTGCATTCTTCCTCGTAGAGTTTAATTGATTCTTATTCGGAGTTTATTGGATTTTATTGATTCTTCTCGAGCTTGTTTCTTTTGCGGTAGTTTTATTAGACGTTTTTATCGCGTAGATATCGTTGAGTGTAAGGAAGAGCCAGGATTCAAGAGGAGCCAGAAGGATCGCGTGTGAAGAGAAGCACGAAGAATTGGACGTGAAGCCAGAGACTGAAGGCTAGGATCTTGAAGAAGAGCTCGACCTCAAGCTCCGAAGATTAGGAGTTTGCAGGCAAGCTCTAACCTCTTGGTCATATTGAACTTATATTTTGCTAATGCTCCTATAGTGCCTATCTATACTGCTATGCATAATATTTCGATTTAAAACATTGTGTTAGTTATAATCCTACTTGATTGATTGTTTTACTGATATTAGTGTCAGTTACTAGACATTAATATTAAATACCTTGATTACCCGTTGACGACACCCTCTTTGTTAACCATACGACACCGTCACTAAAATACTTTAATAAACGGAAAGTTACCTTGTTATTAGAATGCTTAGGACCTCAATTGCGGTGTCTCGCACCGCCACACCATACATCATTTATTTACAAAATGCGTTAAACTGTGTAAATAAAACAGATGGGATTAGTGCAATTGATCCTAGGTGAAGATGGGTGATTCTGGTCGTGGGGTGAGGCTCGCAAGAGGTGATGGTGATAGGTGTATAGGCTTCGGTTTGGTTCACCTGCCGTGGACAAGCACGCCACCTTTGTCATATAAGAACTGGTTCGTTAGCGCTCGGCTTAGCAATTTCGTGCAACCACAGAACCCGACAAATGGGAAGGACTTATCTCCGCTATGTAGGTATTCCACATCGAGCCACTAGGAGGTCAGCGGGACACAAGGGGACAGGAGAAGGGCGTGAGATAACTCGTTGCCTGGCTTTCGACTATGTAATTGCCCGTGTCATAGGACCGTAAGCCCAAATATAGCCCTTGGTTTGGTAATACCCAGTGTAGAGAAGGGAAACAGAAAAAAACGTGGCTGTGGTCCATGATCCAGCTCTGGGAATGTACCATCGCGTCATCGGGACATTTTGAGCCCGATGGATAGCCCATGTGTACATATTGAGTGGAATCTGTGAAAGCTTATATAGTTGTGGGGTAAATGTTATGCTTTTCTTGCTCGCGAAAGAAGGCATAGCCTGTAGGTACAGTGTTCAACCTCTGTCGAATGTAAAAATTCTCTCAGAATGACTGTTGTCATGGTGTTGACATACTATTGTTCGATCACCCCACGATTAGTTTTCTATGATATCCTTGACGTGTGAGTGGGTGTAGACGACAGTGTTTTCGAAAAGTGTAAGCTGTATGTTAGAGGTCGGTACGGTTGCGTGTCAGCGCCCCGATTAAAATATGGGTACTGATGGGATTGATGAACATCTCCCACAGAACCAACCTATTAAAATATATACAATAAATGTTTTTATCCTCTTTTAAAAAGCTTCTGTAGTAAACTTTGCGTAAAACTGGCTTTGCGCAAAAGTGAACCTTTTAGCTTCATCCTTGCTACAACCAGATGTGCATCTAAATATACCATTGCTTAGTGTTAAAACTTGCTGAGTACTTTATGTACTCACTCGTCTGCATTTTTTTTTAAACAGAGAGGACCGCGTAAGTGACGATGTGTTGGATTTTTGTTCTGCTTTTCAAGTTTGCTTGTGGATTTGGGCATTAGTTTTCCGCTGTTTGCTGCGCTTTTAGCTGGCCGACCGACGTAGGATGGCAGAGATCCTTACCGCGTTGCCGTTGAAAGTCTTGTCTTAGATATTTTTTTCTTTTCGAAGTATGCTTTCGATATATATTCTATTGTATTGTACGTATCAGCTACTGATTCAGAGACTGATACGTGTATCACACTGCGTTTCAGAAATGGAGTGTGACACAAGTGACGTGCTGCGGCATCTCATGCACGCCGTTTGGCGGGGTGTGTGGCGGCACGCACACTGGTGCCGGTACGGTGTCGGGGAAGGGTGGAAAGGAGAGAGAGAGAAGACTGGGCCAGGCTTGGCAAAACGGACCGGGGAAGGAAAAAGGAAAAAAGAATGAATACCGGTTCACTCTCAGGAATTTGAAAGTTTGATTTGGTTTGGTTTTCAAGAAATTTGAATGTTTTTAGAATCTTCGGATTTTCAAAGAATATGATTTGGATTGAATTCGAATGAGCTGAATGGATTTTGGAAATCAACGAATCGGATGGATTTAGGATTCAAATGAAACACGAGAAAGCAAACGGTAAGGAAAAATTAAAAAAAAGATCAATCACTTGTCACACTTTCAAATTTTTGTATTTTGTAAGTTTTCAAATTAGCTACTCCCTCTATTCTTAAATTGATGTTGCCGTTGACTTTTATAATCAACTTTGATCATTCGACTTATTCAAAAAAATTGCTCGAATGTGTAAAATTTTAAGTTGTGATTTAAATAACTCTAATGATAAATCAAATTATATTAAAATATATAAAATTTATCAAAATTTTTTTGAATAAGACAAATGGTCAAAGTTGAATTTAAAAGTCAACAGCGACATCAATTAAAGAAAAGAGAGAGTATGCTTTAATTTGGTGAGGATTTTGCCTTTTGAAATAGGAAAGAAAAAAAGAAGGTGCGAAGGAGAAGGAACACTGTTAGGATGTTTGTTAGAAAAATTTTAAATTTCACATTTTTAAATTGTCCTAAAATTTGGGATGCTACACTCATCAACAGATTGGATCTGCAAGAGAAAAGGCAACATCAGCACCAATGTTTACAATTTTGTTCAAACCGCTAAAACCGATCGAACCGGTTTAACGAAAACCGCGAAAACCAAAAAACCGGCCGTTTCAAATCGAAAATACAAAAGTTGAACACATTGCTACAGTAAACCGGTCAGTTTTCTCGGTTTGTCGATCGGTTTTTACGTTTTTAGATTTCAAAATTTAAAATCCACCGGTTTCACTAGTATACCGGCCGGTTTTATCGGTTTATCGACCGGTTTTCAGTATTCCGAATTTTTTCAAAATTTCAAATTTTTTAATTTTTAAAATGAAAACCACCGTAAAAACTGGCTGGTTTTAAACGGTTTTGTAAACCTTGATCAGCACTTCTGAAGGATCCACCGGAGGAATTTGCTCTCTCTCAAGGATCTTGGCGATCTTTGTTACTTTCTTAGGATTGATCAAGGTGAATAAAGTTTGTAATAGTTTAGTCCTGACTCAAGAAAAATATATCCTACAAATTTACGATAAAATGGTCGTCATGTCATATTGCAAACCAATGAGCACAAAAATCCTATCTGCTAGTGAAAAATTATCATTGCATGAGGGTTCACCCTGATTGGGATCTAATGATGCAATAACTCAATATCGCCGCCTACATCGCACTTTGCTGGGTTCCTGATCAGCTCGTCGCGCCATCTGAACACACAACATGCCCCACTAGCTTGGCACTGCATCGTCATCATCATCCTCCATCGTTACCAGGCAACGCATCTACCACAACTTGGATCTGGTCCGGCATGCTGTCTACAGAGACACGTCGCCGTCCGCCGTCTTCCACGCGTCGTGGCGGCATTAATCTACGACGTCAAGGACGGGTCACCCCCGCTCTCCTCTACGCTGTTCTTCCTCGTGTGGTCATCCTCCGTGGTTACCAGGCAACGTACGCATCTACCACCACTTGGATCTGGTCCGGCCTGCTGTCTACAGAGACATGTCGCCGCCATCTCCCACGCGTCATGGCACCACTCTATAGTCTATAGTCTATACGACGTCAAGGACGGGTCACCCCCTCTCTCCTCTATGCTGTTCTTCTTCCTCACGCGGTCGCCGATGCTCGCTGCGAACCATGGCAGTCGCGTCGCGTTCCACCGCGGAGATGACTGGCACCCGCGGCCGCGTGCCAAAGGACCACCCACCATGGTCATGCATCCATGGGTTTACGATGGAATGGATCGAGCCGACCACGACGACGACGAGACGATGAATGGAAACGGAATCTCCGGGAGTCGGGGCCAGGACGCCGTCGACCTTGATGGTTACTATTGCCGACTGGATACATAGCTAGACTCAGAAAGTAAACGCTAATGATCCGGGTAAGCCATTGGAAGCTCTACATAAACTTTTCTAAGTACTTGCAACGGTATTGCTTGATTGATTAACCAATGGTGACCTTGATAGTTACTACTCCCTCCGTTCTACAATAAATGACGTTTTTGATTTTTAAAATTAGCGTTTGACTATTTATTTTGTTTAAAATATTTATAAAAATACAAAAATAAATAAGTCAAGCTTAAAATACTTTTAGTAATAAATCATTTCACAATAAAATAAATAATATTTTCACATTTTTTGAATAAAATGAATAGTTAAAGGTAGATATTTGAAAATTTTTTAAAAAATTATTTTAAGACTGAAGGAGTATAGCGACGACTGGGTACGTATACAGACTGGAAAAGTAAACGCTGACGAAGCGATGATCGATCCGAGCAAGCCGTTAATTGGAAGTTTTTCTTAAACTTCTCGAAGCACTTGCAATGGTTTATAAATATACTGCTTAATTAAGCAACGGAAACAGGGAATGGTCGCAAGTTGAGAATACAAATTTGAATAGAAAACGGAGTCACGGTATTCTAAGTTCCAACTGCACCTAATCCGTTTTCATAACATTTTCATGTTTGGCCACTAGCGCTCCCGTCGTAGTCATGGCAGATGAGGCCGGAAATTTCTTGTAGTACTGTCGGTGTCAATCTGAACTGACGTGGATCAACTAGTAACGTGACGCAATGAGGGGACATGAGGGGACTAGGATGTGTTCAACATTCATATAGTAAGATTTGAATAGGAAACGAACTCACGGTATTCTAAGTTCTAACCATACGTAATCAGAGTTGTTAAGACATTTTCAAGTTTGGACACTGGCGCTCCCGTCGTCATCACACACAACGAAACTTTCCTGTGGCGTTTGTGTCAATCTGAAGTGAAACACTGGACGGCTACCATATACTCTTAGGGAACGAGATCCGGTGACGCTCGTCAGAGGAAGAGCGCCACCGGTGGGTGGGCCTAATAGAGTGCCCCCTATAGCCCACGCGGCAGCGGCAGCGGCCGGCGAGTGACAAGCGGCAGGCGAACCGGTTCCTCCTAGCTAGAGCCGTGTGCCAGTACAAGCTAGCTACTCGTAGAGCCGTGTGCCAGTCAGTGGCGAAGCCACGTTCAGGCCAGCCGAGGCTCTGGCTCCCCCTTGGTTTGCAAATTTCTTTGAGCATTTGAAGATTATGGAGAAGAAAATTACAATAAATCACTTGCAAATCAGCTTAGCTTTTAATCTGACTCCTCCTTGCCTTTAGAGCTGGCTCCGCCAGTGGTGCCAGTAGCAGTACAACGAATAATGCACGTGCAAGTGGGCATGCTGGGACGCCACGGTGGTTACTCCCGTCCCGATCACCCACCAAATTAATCATCAGCTGTTGACTTGACCATCTCCACCCAGCCCTCCTTCCTCCTTCATCGCATGCCTAACGCATTGCCGTGTGTACGTCGTCCTTCCTAATCCGACCGGTGATGAACACGCGGGGCTCCGGCCAACTCGATCCAACTTGCACCGACCGGCCACTTGGTACTTGCCCTGACTGCTGCTCCACGGACCATTGGACCAAGCTTCATTTCTGCATGTGCGCATGTGGTCTACTCGACTGTCCTAGCTAGCTAGCTAACAAACCAGTTCATCAGCTACCCTTTCGATCTACTTATACCCTCTCATGTTCTTTTCCTCCGAGCAACACAACGCAGCACCCAGCAACACACCCGTTCGTCCTCCTCGATCTCGCCAACACCGCACCATCGATCGACCATGCCTCCCCTCCGCACACCATCGCCCGCTCTCCTCCTCCTCCTAGTGTGCGTGATCGCCGCTGCATCCCCGTCGTCGTCGTCGGCCGCATCAACCACCGTCGACAACACGCTCACGACGGGCGCGGGGCTCGGCGCCGGCGAGAAGCTGGTCTCGAGGAACGGCAAGTTCGCGCTGGGCTTCTTCCAGCCGCGCGGCACCAGTAAGTCCGGGAAAACCACCGCCTCTCCCGACTGGTACGTTGGCGTCTGGTTCGATAAGGTTCCAGTTCACACCCCTGTGTGGGTCGCCAACAGAGACGAGCCGATCCCTGCCCGCGAGGTGAATAACACGCGGTTGAAGATCTCGGGCGACGGCGATCTCGTCGTCGTCGTTAGCCGTGCCGGGGGTGCCGAGTCCGTGGTCTGGTCCAGTCACATTGCCAACAGCACACGAAAAACCACCACCAACACCACCGGTGCCACTGCCGTCCTCTTGGACACCGGGAACCTTGTCCTCAGCCCGTCGGCGAGCAACGTCACCTTGTGGCAGAGCTTCGACTACCCCACAGACGTCCTGCTTCCCGGCGGCAAGATCGGCTGGAACAAGCTTACCGGAAGGCAGATCCAGTACATCTCGAGGAAGAACCTGATCGACCCGCGTCCGGGATCCTACTGCACGGCGCTGGAGACCACTGGGACACTCGTCCACAAGGGCCGGCGCAACGACCCGGCCACCGACGTGTACTGGTCCTGGGGATCGGTGAAGTCGTCGACGCCGAAACTGATCCCGCTGTTCAACTCGCTGATCGACATGACTCCGGCGACCAAAGGTCTGATCAGTCTCGAGTACAACGACACCAGCGAAGAGGAGTACTACACGTACGCTCTGCTGAATGACTCGTACAGCCTGTTCTTCCTGCAAGACACCTTCGGTGGACAGGTGAAGCTGATCATCTGGTCGCAGGAGCGGCAGTCGTGGCAGACCATGTTCACACACCCGGCTTCCCCCTGCACCGCCTACGCTACTTGCGGACCTTTCACGGTCTGCAATGGCGTCTCGCATCCGTCCTGCGAATGCATGGAGAGTTTCTCGCAGAAATCGCCGCGGGATTGGGAGCTTGATGATACCACCGGGGGATGCGTCCGCGACAGTCCGCTAGATTGCTCTGGTGAGAAAAACACCACACATATTTCCACAGATATATTCCACCCCATACCTCGTGTTACGCTGCCGTATAATCCTCAAAACCTACAAGAAGCCACCACTCAAGGCAAATGTGCAGAAGCCTGTCTCAGTTCTTGCTCATGCACTGCTTATTCATATAAGAATAGTGTTTGCTCCGTATGGCATGGGGATTTGCTTCATGTGAGGCGGAACGATGGAGTTGACAATATTTCTGAAGATGTTCTTTACCTCCGCGTTGCCGCCAAAGATTCGCCGAATTTGGGAATCAAGAACAGAAGAAAACACATCACCGGAGTTGGTACTGCTGCAATTGTTATTAGTTGTGGGTTACTAGTGATCATGCTACTGTTAATGATCATTTGGAGGAACAAACTCAAGTGGCTCGGTTCATCGGTGCATGGGACTACTCAAAGTAGCAGTGGAATCATAGCATTTAGATACACAGATTTAAGCCATGCTACCAAGAATTTCTCTGAGCAGCTAGGAGCAGGAGGTTTTGGATCTGTGTTCAAGGGAGTGCTGAGTGACTTGACGGCCATAGCAGTGAAAACACTCCATGTAGCCCATCAGGGAGAGAAGCAGTTCAGAGCTGAGGTGAGCTCACTTGGGTTGATCCAGCACATCAACCTGGTCAAACTGATTGGCTTTTGCTGTGAAGGTGACAAGAGGCTGCTGGTCTACGAACACATGGTAAACGGTTCTCTTGACGCCCATCTCTTTGAGAGCAGTGCCACTGTCCTGAACTGGAGCACCAGGTACCAAATCGCAGTAGGACTTGCAAGAGGGCTGTCCTACCTGCACCAAAGCTGCCACAAATGCATCATACACTGCGATATCAAGCCGGAAAACATCCTTCTCGACGCATCCTTTGTTCCCAAAATTGCAGATTTCGGGTTGGCGGCGGCGGTCGGAAGGGATTTCAGCCGGGTTCTGACCACATGCCGAGGAACCGTAGGGTACCTTGCCCCGGAGTGGCTTAGCGGAGTTGCGATCACACCGAAAGTTGATGTCTACAGCTTCGGCATGGTGCTGTTGGAGATCATATCTGGAAGGAGGAACTCACAACAAGCGTCCAACGACAGCGGTAACCGAGTTGAGTTTTTCCCTGTCCAAGCCATCAGAAAGCTTCAAGAGGGAGATGTGCAGGGCTTGGTGGATCCACGTCTGCAAGGTGACTTTGATCTGGAAGAGGCTGAGAGGGTTTGCAAAGTGGCGTTGTGGTGCATCCAGGAGAATGAGCTTGACAGGCCTACAATGGGTGAGGTGGCCCGGGTTCTCGACGGTCAGCAGATGGTTGGTATGCCTCCAGCGCCAAGACTGCTTGTAGATATAACTAAATCCTCGAATAATGCGGCTGCAATGTAACAATACTTTAAGGCCCTGTTTGGCATTTTGCAAAAATTTCACACGAATCAGTTCAATTTCACAGGAAAAAACAGAGTAATTGAAAAAATTCCTAATGCTTTGTGGTGGAGTATGTCATACCTAAAATGTAGTGCATGTTGTGTACAGTTCTCTTATGTACTATTTTCCAGCTGTGACCAACTATAACGAGTAAGTTTGCATTATATATATGCTTTTCAATACTGCTAATAAAATGCTGATGGAAATATGCCACCACTAAGGATCTGTTGTATTTCTTTTCTTAACACCTTTTTCTCTGCAGCCCAGACAATGCCTTTGTCAAATTCTTACCTCTAAAAACAGTTTTATCCTGTGAAATTTAGGAGGACTAGATGATTCCCTTCACACTACCTACCCATTCACTGTAAAAACAACTGCATTACTAATATATTCTCATTTTTTTTTAAAAACATATGTAAATATGTAACTATGGAAGATAGATGAGATGCCTACACACTGAGCAAGCCCACTTGGTGATTCAGAAACAACTCGCCTCACCATCAGTGTCATGTTGGGCCAGTGTACGTAGGTACGAGCTTGTTTATACGATTATATCTTAGCTGAGTGAGACAGGAAATCACGTATATACTGTGCAAATAAAATTCCAGGTGTGTCAGCATCTCCAAGAGATGACTAAAAGCGCCCCCAAAACAAATTATTGTGGTTTTGTGAAAGCCCCTTAAATTACTCCATATTAATTCACCCTAACTCATCTCAAATATAGCTAGGGGTGGTAAGAGCATCTCTAATATGTACTTAAATTTTGAGTACCTAAAACCATATTTAGGTAATAGGTAAATCACTATAGATAGTTAAAAAAAAATCTCCAATCCAACAAGTACCTATAATGTTATTGGTAAAATTTAAAATCAGTCACGTCATATTAGTTGTGGCCCATGGGCTGGTTATTCGGTAGGTCCAGTGTGTAATTTAAGCTTAATCACCATCTTCTCCAGTGGCTATACCTGAGGCCGCGTACCATCACGCCATCGACTGGGAGCTGTCCTTCGTGGTTCTTGCAGAGCTACGTCGTTCGTGCAGAAAGCACATCGGAGAGGCATTCCTTCGTGCATGCGCACTGTGTGATACGCTAAAAAATTTGAGCCGGAAAGAATAAACTTCTCTTGGGATTTTTTTCTCTTTATACACTCTTCTTTTATTTTATTTTAACCGAAAATCTCATACAACGAGTAAATCCCAAAAATTTCAAATTTCAAATTTAAAAGTTTGACTCCTGACAAGTGTTTGAGTTAAAGTTCCTTTTTCAGATTTATTAAAATTTATTCACATCTATTTGAATTTATTCTAATTAGAGCTTTGTTTTGCTTTCAAATTAAAAAGCCAAAACTTCTATCAGGCCGCCACCCTCTCCTTTCCGGCCCAACACCCTAGCCCCGCCTCCTTTTTTCGCTGGGCCGCGCACCACAGCCCACTTGGCGCGCGCGCAGCCCAAGTGGCCCAGCCGAGCGCTCCGGCCCAGCAGGAGGGGCGGGAGGGGCCTTCTTCCCCAGGCCATCGCCGCCGCCGCGCGGC
>BCLF01000024.1:1154967-1166861 GCA_001602275.1 Zoysia japonica | reverse complement strand
GTCGGTCGAGTGCTTCGGCCCAGTGGGCCGCTGGCACCCACGCGAGGCGCATTGGCCGACTGGCCGACGGATCAGGGGTCTGGCTGGCCCAGCGGCCATGCGCTGGCAGGTGGGCAGCCAGCGGCCGCTCACACGCACTAGCCAGTGGGCCCCTGGCCCACATGTCGGCCGCATAGCAAAAATGTTACGGCCACCCACACCAGTGCACACACAGATTTATTCTAGGGCCATTTTAAGTCCAAATAAATTCTCAAAAATTTCAAGAAAATCATCACTTTGCAAATACACCCTACACATGAAAAACCCACTTAACAAAGCCTTTTTTCCACCGCAAATTCCACATTAGCCCTCCAATGTTTAGAAAAATGCAAGAGACCCTCACATGTTGTTTTTATCACCATTTTCACATATCACCTCCGTTTATCGAGATTTTTTTGCACCATTAGAATCATAAACCCGAGCTCCACCTTTTAAAGCCACCCAACACTCCGAGACTTTCTATTAATTTGGTGTTTATTCTATCCTTGTTTTATGTTCTTTTTTGTATACATTTATTTTATCGTTTTCTCGTATAGACAACGAAGTGCTCGAAGACGAAAAAGGCGACGACCCAGAGTACGAGGAAGATCCCGAGGACACCTTCAAAGGCAAGTTCTTATCTCTTGACCATTTTTCTCCTAGATTTTGCTATGCACCTATAGGACCCATATGCTTGCATGATTATAATATATATGTTTAAAACATCGTGTAGTTATGAACCTACTTGTTAGTCACGTATTTATATTTATGTCAGTTACTTGCTCTCATTAAGTATAAATACCACCTTAACACCGAGTTGTCGATCGAGCCTTGTTAAACATAGGACTCACGTCATTAAATATTTTAATGACTGGAAAGCTGCCATGAATTACAATGCTTAGGGACACTTATGCGATGCCATGCCTCACCACACTACATACTCATTATTTTTCAAAACGGGTTAAACTGAGTTTGGTGGCGTGAGTTAAATAAAGAGGGATGGGTGATAGTGCAAACTGGTGCTAGGTGATGGGAAGGGATATTGTTTCTGATCATGGGGCGGGCTCCTAGTGCTATGTGCTGAGTGTTAGGCTTTCGGACTGGTCCACCTGTCGTAGACGAGCGTCGCCCTTGCTATATAAGGACCGGTTCATCGGATCGCCCCTGCTATATAAGGACCGGTTCATCGGACCTCAACGTAGTGACTTCGTGTAACTACAAAACCTGTCTGGGTGAGATTCACTCCACCCCTTTGTTTATCCACAATGACCCCTAAAGGCGGAGAGACACAAGTTGCAGAGCAGACGTGAGATACTCATGTTCCAGTCTTCGATTACAGTAATAGCTCGAGCCATGGGATCGTATTGCCCACAGGTATAACCCTTGGTTTCTATAATTACCCGTTCGCGTGTGGGGTCCAGGGAGTAGATGCGGATGTCCTAAACCCATGATCTGGCTACGAGAATGTGCTTTCATGTCATCGATGGCCTGAAAAACCTCGAGAGATGACCCCTGTTTGTATCTTGAGTGGACTTTGTGGATACCTTAGTGTGCGTTGGAGTGAATGCTATGCGACTTCGTTGATCAAGAGTAGCATAGCCTGTGGGTACAGTGTACAACCTCTGTAGAGTGTATAATCCATCCGAAATGACCGTTGTCATGGCATTGACACACTACAACTTGGGCTCACTTTGATTAGTCTTAATCATCTCCTTGATGGCGTGAGTGGGTGTAGGTGCCTATGTTTTGGAATGTATCTGGTTGGGATAGTGGAGGCCCATCCAGTTAAAATATGGAAACTAGCGAGAATGACGACTACTCCCCCAGGTCCAACCCCTAAAACACTAATAGAATAGAATTACTCTTCTTCCTATTTTGAAAACCCCTCTATAACATTGCCTGCATAAATATGCTGCTCTTACTAAAAGAACACCATAGCCTCCCTTTGTCGGCCTATTATGCATGAATACAGCTAAGTACGGGGTTAAGACTTGTTGAGTACGTTTGTACTCACCCTTGCTGCTATCATTCAGATGAAGAAGAATATGGTGCTGGTCTCGATGACGACGAGTAGGGCTCATTCTGCGCGCAAGCTTACCTGTGGTTTTTACTTCCTGTCTTTCTCTTTTATGTAATGACTGTGCGAGGTTGTCTAGCACACCTCGTTGGCTTGTAAGCTAAGGCTGGTCTGTAAGACTCTATTTGGGGCCAATATATGTAATATTAAAGGTATGTGCTATGTATCTATGATGTACGTGCGTACCAACTGCTGATCCAGGGATTGGTACGATGCTCACGTGTTATCTCAGAAGTGGGGTACGACACACTGGTGCTGTGTGCATCTCAGCGACTGTTGGCGACGAACAGGACTGCGAGCAGGAGCCGTCGGTGATTGCTTCAAGCGTCGGTCCGGCGGTGAGGGCGTCAGGTCTGGTGGTGACAGGTTCTCCAGCGGCTTTCCTGCGGGGAAGGCTTCGAGGTCCTGGCCTGGGGAGAAAAAATCGAGCGGCCTCACCAAAGATAGACCAGAGAGGGGAGTGTTGTAATCTTTTCTCTGGGTCTAGGAGTGTAGATCCGAGAGTTTCTGTGTCGGTAATAGATCTGTGGTTCGGAGGTGGTCAATACCTTCGGATCCGATCGCCGGAGTCGCGGAAGACGATCCGGCCATCTGCCCTTCGTCGGTGCGGTCCTCTGCGCTTGGACAGCGTCGGTCGGTGGAGAGGGCAGTGGCGTTGGAGTCACGGCGACGTCGTCGATCTCTCGGTGGCGGCGGTCGTCGTGGCGGTGGTGCTTCCCGTCGGCACAGCGCCCCCTCACAGATCGGGTTTAGGGATGTCGGTGGGGTGCGGCGGTACGGACGAACTTAGATCATGAGTTCCGGCCGGCCCCCCACCTCTATTTATTGTGGCGCTGGCGACAGGGGCCCACCAGCCATAATGGGCTGGGCGCCCTCGATCAGGGAGCGATTAGGTCAAGGGCCTATTAAGGCCGTTGGGCCAAAATGGGTGGAGATCAATTCCTAACAGGGAGCGGCGATGAAATCCCGGCGCAAAGAGGAAATCACCGAAGGATTCGCCCGCGGGGGAAGGATTGCGCGCGTGAAGCGACGGTTTCCAGAGAATAGGTATTGCTGAAGAGGTAGTCAAATGTGGGTACCGAAGACTCCGGTTCTGGGCATAGCTAAATTTTAGCAATCTGTTGGATGATGTTTTTTTTTTTGCTTAATACTTAAATTTGTATTTGAGTACTCTATTTAGCAATCTGTTGGAGTTGCTCTAACCGAGTCAGAAAATTTTAGCTTGGTTCAGTCAAGGGTCAGGCCACAAATAATAGGCTGGACCAAATTTAAATAAAAAAAATTAACTTAAATTGAAAAGATGTCAAAATGGATTATCACAGCAAGTGCTTCTTTTGATCATTATTCCCTTCTCTCTCTTCTGAAATTGTTGTCACCGAAACTAGCAAGAGGATTTTATGAAAGGTTTTAACTTTACTTTGTGGGCTGGACATGTCCATCCTATCTAATATGCAAAGCGGCATGTTTCTTAGGCCCTGTTTGAATCTGCTTTTATGTAACTCGCTGTGGGTACAAAGTGACATACAAAGTGCTAGGCCTGCCCCGTGGGTACAAGCTGAATTTCCGAATTTTGGGCTCGAATGGGAGGCCCAAATACGCCTGCTCCTTGGATGGGAATGTTTACTGCCTTGTTTCACTGAAAGTTGAGTCCACACTACATGTGGACAATGTTGCATGTTGAGGCCGAGCACGGGCTCCAGTGGTCAGCTGGTCCAGCGGTGGACACCACCACCCGGGTTCGATCTTCGGGTCCTCACCGGCGCTGTGTCCCAATAATATTTGCAGTACCTCTCACGCGTGGTGACATATAGGAAACGTCCCCTCTGATGCGTGGTGACACAAAGGAAAGGTGACGTCCCTGTCACACATCGGATTCAGAGTAATCTGACGATCTCTTCAAAGACGCGATCTTTGACACTGGTTGTAGTTGTAGGTACGATAGTGTCGTGGGGTGTGTAGGTGTGCGTATGTACGTGTGTGTGCGAACAAATACTACAGCTGTAATTAGCAAGAAAGGTTTAAGTACTCACAGTTTTAAAATATTAACTCCGTTAATTTGAAAAATTGTATTTGATTATTTATTTTATTTAAAAAATTATATGTAAAATTATTAGTGATGTATAAAATATTATTAATGATAACGTGACAGAACCGTCTCAAAAACACTGAACGACTCGTCTAGGATCTATCTCGGATGATATTGAACAACAATAACTAAATAGTACAACACGAGTGATATTATAAAATATAGGAACCGCTTAAAGTCTTACAATAAGTTCAAGTTCTTATAAGAAAGGAGCTGAAAACAGAGTTTTTTAAAACGGTGGAGAAGCGAATACAGACACACAACGGTTTCTTTATTTTGAGACAGGTCCCGCCCTAAGACATGCTTCACTCTTCGCGATCGGAGTTGGGTGAGGAGGGAATCGGTTCACAGGACCAATTCGCAGGAGACTCACCTTTCTACACTCTTTGGTCGCAACAGCTACACCAGCTAACTGTAAGAAGAGCTACACACAACAAAAAAAGAAAACAACAAACCATGAGTACTAATTACTCAGCAAGACTTACCCGTCAAAATTGACCAACTATAGCCGATTTCTAAGCATGAGAGGCTGACTCAGAAGGATGTACATTTGCATAAAACATAGCACTATCAGTGGATTTTTACTTTCAACTTTTAGCGGTAATTTAAGTTCACGGAAATGTAGATTTAATTTGAACTATAAACTAGAGCAAGCATGGTTGCCAAGCAATTAACTATAACTAAGCAAACAAATCATGTAATTATTGTTATTAGTCCAGTTGTTACTACGATACGACGCAGTGAACAAGACCGTGAGAGACAGCGATTATAATCGATTTACACCAACTGAGAAAACCTAAGTAGCACGACGCAAGCACACTCCAAAGGAGTCACGTACGACAACCTTTCACGTTGATATCATACAGGCTAGTCCGGTTCTCACCCCTCCTGAGTACATGTCCTCCACGCGATACCACACATCGGAGTTATCCGTGGTTAGCACGTGTACCCTCCCAATGTCATCACTAAAAGAGGGGTGGGTTGTCGTCAAACCACTATGATAGTCAAGTTACATCGGTTTACTAGGCTCATTACATTACACTAGCATGCTCTTGATACGTTCAAACTTACTCAACAGGGCCACACTCGGATCGGTCCTTAACCGATACAAACAGGGCTACCACACTTCGGCCACGAGTTCACACAGGAAACGTGCCTCTGTGGTTTCCTACTCCCTGTCCGATCTCAGGTTTAAAAATTATGATAAGGAGACCAGGGTAACAGCCTATATCTCGCGAGTGAGGTTTTTCATTCACTCGACTTTTACCATCAAAGAGAACTTAGCTTAGCTCTACATCAAGTTACCTGTACCAATATACACTAAACATGGGTAATTGACACTATCATGCATTCTATGATTTTTAAACAATTTCTACGACGTAATGCGCAGTATAATAAGTATATAGTACATCGAGATAAATTAAAAGAGTTTAAGATAGGGTAAATGCACGGGGGCTTGCCTTCGGTTTGCTAAGGGTTAGCGCAAACAAGAGACTGATCTCCAGCGGCGGACGACTCCAGAGCAACTAGAGCAAGATGCTGGCCTTCCACATCGTTTTTTAAGTGCATGAAATGATATGCAAGCGTGATTAATTATGCATCTAATAAAATGCTAAGGTCATGTAATGATATGCTCATGAAGGCGTATGACAAGGATTGTTAGGCGAACGCTTTCTTTGTGGAATGAGTTTATTAAATTATTGTGCTAGCTGTACTGGTATGGCCAGTTTCTGATTTTTATCCAAATGAATGAATTTCTATATTATAATAAATGGGTCATAATAGGGAAATTACTTCTAAATTTCTTTAATATGGTTCTTGAAGGCATAAACTATAAATTTTAGTTTCTCATAATATTATTAGGTTATAAACTACTTTCTGACCAAATTTTACAATTTATTATTATCTTAAGAATTTATAACGAATTAATCTCTAGCTAAGAGTAAATAATCATTTATAAATAATCTACACGCATAAATTCTAATTAATTCTATTATGACAGAATATAATCATTAGAAACTAAATATAAAATTTTTACATTTTAATTATGCATGAATGATGGTATACATGTATGTATAATGCACATTATTTAATTAATAGAAATAAATTCATTGCAGAAAATTCAACTTTGATAGCTCTAAAATATTCTACAGGATGAGAGGATTTCAATGATATATTATTTTTGATTTTTCGAGCTCGGAATTAATTTCTATGATTTTTGTAATTTTCCACGGATTTCTGCACAATGGATAAACAATTTGTGAAAAATCTTAAACAGCCAACAGGAAGATGGGCCACAAAGGATCCCGGGGCTGCTTGTCTTGCCCACGGACAGGGCATGGCCGGTGGCAATGATGGCCTCGCCGGCGCCCAGCAGAGCGGTCGCCGGAGCCGCTTCCCGGCGACGAGGCTCCGAGTTTCTTGCGCTATCACGACCACCGCGACACGGGGAAACAACGGGAAAGGTCGGCGAGATACGCAGCTCACCGGGGAGCGCTGCCGGCGGCGAGCGGCGCGACAGGATGTTCAGCGAGGGTTGGCGAACAGACCGGTTGACGAGGAACCAATATTCTTGGCCCTAGAGATTCAACGGAGTTGTGAGAACACCGGCATGGAGGTTGTAGTCGTCGGAGACGGCCGGGAAGGGGTCGGCGACGTGGAGGTGCTTCCGTTCCGGTGAACGGTGGCGAAAAATCCCCTCCGACCCTGCACTAAAAGCCAACGATTTGCTTTACCCTTGGTTCCCAGAGGTGCGCCATGAGGTTCCCGAGCTAAGCCCGGCCGGAATCGAGACTATCTCACCGGAGTCGGCCGGGAAGGAGAACGCGAGCTGACCGTGGGGAGGGCTCGAGCAGGGCCGGTGCACCAGTTTGCCGGAGTAGATGGCGAGGAAGACGTGCGGTGGTGGCTCTCCACGGTGACGTCCTGGTCGGCAGAGAGACAGAGAGAACGCGAGAGAGACAGAGAGACAGGGAGCGAGGGCGACGGCCGAGTGCGGTGCAGTAACTCGGCCGGGACACGTCCTCGGCTATCGTGGCGCCCATGCAGCAAGGAGGCGCGAGGATGCTCGACACCTGGGGATGCGCGCTGGCGCTGCTCGGTTGGAGGAAGAAGAAGAAAGAGGAATAACCGGCTGACAGGTGGGTCCCGCGAATCTTTTTCTTTTTCCCGAATTTCCCTGATATAAGCCGAAATGCATACTTTCTGAGCTCCAAAAATTCTGAAACTTGGCAAGATGGTAAAAACTTTTAATAGGAACATCTTTTATTTTTGAATGGAGTTCAAATTAGAAACAAATAATAGGTTATTGAATTTTAAAGACAGGCAAGCCTTTGAGTCAAAATAATTTATTTGAGACCTTTAAACCTCAGATAAATTTTTGGTGAAAACCTCTTAATTCAAGTTGTTATAAGAGCTTTTAGGAGAGAATTTTCTTTTTCACAAAATCCCTTTGAAACTTTTGAACTCACTTTTTTAAATACAAACTAAAATTTGAAACTAGCTCGAAATTGATTTGAAAATTCTTTTGAGCTCGGATTTCAGAATTTCGAACGTGAACAAGTTAGCTTCTCTAAGTTAACACTCAAAGTGTTACAGATAAATCAAATTATAATAAACTATATAATACTTATTATATTTTTGGAGTAAGATGACCGTTAGAAAATGATGTTAGAAGTTGATCAGACAGAGTATTTCTTTTGGTAATTATTCACTCCCTTGAAATTATTGCCACTGAAATGAACCTGTGCAGAACGGAGGTGCTCCCTCCTTCTCAAAATAAGTGTTGCTTTTGATTTTTAGACATCATGTTTGATCATTCGTTCTATTAAAAAAATTATGAAAATGTTATTTCTATTTTGCAAAAATTTTAATAATATGATGCCAAACATAATTTTTGGAAGTATAAAATACTTATTTTTGACGAAGAGAGTAGTAATTGTCAATATAGAAGGTGCATGCACTACTTGTATGAAAGGTTTAACTTTGCTTTGTGGGCTTGGCGTGCCTAACCTATCCGACATACAAAGGAGCATGTGTCGAAAAATTCATAACACAAACATACACAGGATTATGAATGTCGCTGTTTTACAAGCCAGGTGTCCCATCCTTTTTTTACCGTTGCATCCTCTTTTTTATGCAACCCGTTATCCAACCAGAAAGGATATATATAAAAAATTACTTCATGCTGTGGCGCCTGCTGCCTTTGCAATCCATTATTCAATCATCTTTTTCTTCGTGCTCGCCCTACATATATCTGGTTCCTTAATAAATTACTGGAATAACCGCGTACGTGTGTCCTACAGCCATTGGCTTGGCCTGGCTATAAATCTCCTCGCCGTTCCCTGCCATTTCCGCACACCACTGGCAAATCCCTAAAAATTCCTAACCAGGGAGTTGAGATCGAGAGCCAGCAATATGGCAAGAGGAAGGCTTCTGATCATGTCACTGCAAGTGGCCCTGCTGCTCATGCTTGTCCTCGCCGTGGCCGCTGAAGACCCAGCAGGTGCCGGCAAGCCGGAGCCGGAGCCGGAGCCGGAGCCGGGTGTTGCTCCCAAGCCAAAGACTGAGCCTCGGCGACCTAAACCTAACCCTTACCAACCCAAACCACAGCCAGAGCAGCCGAAACCACACCCTGAGCACCCCAAACCCCAGCCGGAGCAGCCGAAACCGACTCCAAAGCCCACCAACCCAAAGCCCAAGCCCTACCCAGAGCCCAAGCCATATCCCAGTGGCCCGAAGCAGCCCAAGCCCCCGGTTACCGTGCGCGGCAAGGGCAACTGATCATTCCATGTTCATCAATAAGCTAGCGAGCTTAACTAGTACTGTGCTCGATCCGATGTACTCGATCCAAACTTATAATGTTGGCGTTAGGACATGTCTCTTCTAGTTCAGTTTTGAACTGAGAAACTTTGTCCTAACGTCAAATTTATAAGAGAGTGATCTTAGTTTGCGTAATTAGTTAAAAGAGTAAGTGCGTGCATGGTAAAATACCGTGGTACCGTGTTGATGCTGATGCCTAGCTCTGGCTACAACTTGTACCACTGTGGTGTGATCGCCTGCTACCAATAGATAAATAAAAAACCATGTGTATGTTGTGTTGATTTTCTGGGGCATAAATGGCTCGCTCCTTATCCTAGGGGAAACTTTTCCTGCAGATTGAACAAGCGATGCTATTTGGCTTATGACGAAGTTTATTGCAGACGTTATGTTAGTATTTCAGATGTTATGTTAAGAAAAAGAATAGACAGTTATAAATATTTCAAGAGAGATATTATGATACTTGGAGTTAATCATAATCGAGGTAAAGGTATCAAAATAGTGGATTCTGTGCCAATTTTTAAAAATCAACCGTTAAAATTAAATAAGAAAGAGAGTTACTTTAATATCTCTCAAGCACCGTAACATCTCTTATATTTCAAACATGAATTTATAGGGAGCGTGAAGAGAAGCAACTGTCCAGCCTTCTAAACTTCAACGGGATCAAACTGCTTGGCGATAAGAATTTGACGAGGAAAATATGGCACTCCTATAAAAATCATTTCCACAAGCGAACCTAAAAGAGTTTTTACAGGGAGTTTAACGATCCGCTGGCATTCATGAGTCACTCCTCGTATAAACATTTGTAGACGTTGTCTATCCCACCTTTTTGGTGTGGTTTTTTCTGTTTGTTATTTTTTGTGACATCTTTTCTATCTGTTATTTTCGCGTCACGCTGTCTTCAGACTTCTGTCAATCTTTTTACTTCCTCTCCCCGTCTCCCGTGAGAAATCCGTGTTTCACGACGGTCATTCCTCTTGGATGTTGCCCCGACTGTCGCCGTCATATCCGTCGCGGCCACCGTCACCTCGCCCACGCATTGGCCACTACCGCCATGCCCCGAGCCCCGCCACCCCGTCGCTCCTCCGACCCGTGACTCACCCTCTCGCACGGGGCGGCCACCACCTCTATGCCTCAGCCCTCGCCGCCTCGGCCGCCGCCACATCCGTCCCGACCACAACCGCTCCGCCCACTATCCGGCCGCCACATCCGTCCCGACCACTACCGCTCCGCCCACTATCCGACCATCACCGCCACGCCCCGAGCCTCGTCGCCTCGCCTTCGTCCCGACCCGTGACTCGCCCTCCCGCACGGGGCGGACACCACCTCCACGTCTCGGCCCCTCCCACCACCGCGGCACCGCCACACCTCCCGGCCGTAGCTGTCGCGTCTGCGGTTCGTCACCTTGTTTCTGTCACGGCCCGTTCCTCAATCTCCGTTACATCATCTCTGCCAGGTCTCTCTTTCTTTGATCTGTTTTTTTTTCGTTTGAATCATTTAGATAGCCTTCCGGCGGCCGCCCCTCAGGCCTTGAAAACTATGAGTGTCTCTTAGCCCCTTCAGACACACATAAATTTGTATGTGGAAACACACATTTCTAACATTCTCTTCAAACTGAAACAATGAAAAAAGATCTGCAAGCCGAAGCAAATCACAGATACGAAGTACATTTTATCAGTCAGGAGAACCAAATATTTGCTCGCTGTTTTTCCAAGAAATTTCAATTTTGATGCTCATTGGCTTTCCTTTTCCTTTAGCTCCTTTGGGTGATTCTGATTGCCCTCATTTTTGCACTAATTTTACAATCGCTTGCAGCAAATCTTGGAGTGGTGACAAGTAACTAAGGACAATACTAATGAGACAATAATTATGCTTTACCTTTTTGTTTAGTACTAAGTAACAAGTTGGAGCTAATGGTCAGTATATTCCTTTCAATCTAGGAAGACATCTTGCTAAGATTTGTAAAAGCGAGTACCCGAAATAGGTATTTTTATTATTTATATTATTGTTGTAAATTTTATATGTAGTATAAATATGTATACTTATAGGATTATTACGATTTAGTAGTTAATCATCAGGTCATCAAGTACTAGCTGTGATGGAGGACTAGAGTGTAGGAGATGAACTATGAGTTCATGCTAAGGTACGGTGACTCTTATCTTGTCTCTATTTTCAATCCAATAAGTTTAAATCGTAATATTATGGTGACTCGTAGTATGTTACTACAAGTTCCTATCTTTTACTTCGTTGTATCGTCAATTAGTACCGATAATACAATCGCTCTCATTACTACGAGTTGTCAACATACCAAATAGTGATCTCATTGCTAGACAATCACTCTTATTTGATTACCGATAATACATATCAACTTAGAACCGTACTACGAGTTGTTGTATATTTAACTTCGCGTCAGATTACTTGATGAATTACGAGTTCCTATATTGGAACAGAAGATAAAAATGTACATATTTAATTTTGTATTCATTGGTTACATTATTATTATATATTGCATGTGTACAGAACAGTATAACACTCCGGAGAAAATTTTTGGTTCAATTATTAGTATCTAATTTGAATGGGGCAAGAAAGCTACTGTCAAAAAATATCCGATCTTTCCTTTCCCGTATTACCAAGTTAACTATTTTGAATAAATTCTTTAATTATCCATGTTATCTTACCTGTATCGTAACGAATTTATGTCATGTTATATTTTTTTTATCGAAAGAAGCAAATGTCATATTGTCTTTCTATATCGAATATTAATTGCATCGTTTTGCCTTGCACATAGCGTAGCACGAGCATAGGTGCAAGTCTGTAAAAAAAAAGGTGTTGTATACTAAGAGAAGGAATAGGCAGTTATCCTCTGTGACTTCATACGTCTTCGCAAAAAAAAAA
>BCLF01000024.1:1140508-1154820 GCA_001602275.1 Zoysia japonica | reverse complement strand
GCTGCAAGTAGTCTTGGCACTGGAGGCATACCAACCATTTGCTGACCCTCAAGAACCCGGACCACCTCAGCCATTGCAGGCCTATCAAGCTCGTTATCCTGGATGCACCACAACGCAACTCTGCAAACTCTTTCAGCCTCTTCCAAATCAAAATCACCTTGCAAACGTGGATCCATCAGACTCTGCACATCCCCCTCCTGAAGCTTGGTGATGGCTTGGACAGGAAAATACTCAACCTGAACATTACCACTGTCATTGCATGATCCTTCACGTGATGACGAGTTCCTCCTCCCAGACATGATCTCCAACAGCACCATGCCGAAGCTGTAAACGTCGACCTTCGGCGTGACGGCGACGCCGGCGAGCCACTCCGGTGCGAGGTACCCGACGGTTCCTCGGCAGGTGGTCAGGACCCGGCTGAAGTCCCTTCCGACCGCCGCCGCCATCCCGAAGTCCGCGATTTTGGGGACGAACGATGCGTCGAGGAGGATGTTCTCCGGCTTGATGTCGCAGTGTATGATGCACCTGTGGCAGCTCTGGTGCAGGTAGCACAGCCCTCTCGCAATTCCTACGGCGATTTGGTACCTGGTTCTCCAGTTCACGATGGTGGCACTGGTATCAAATAGATGGGCGTTGAGCGATCCGTTTACCATGTGTTCGTAGACGAGGAGCCTCTTGTGATCACCTTCGCAGCAGAAGCCGATCAGTTTGACCAGGTTGATGTGTTGGATCGAGCCCAGTGAGCTCACCTCAGCTCTGAACTGCTTCTCTCCCTGACAAGCTCCATCCAGCCTTTTCACTGCTATAGTCGTCGAGTCAGTCAGCACTCCCTTGAACACAGATCCAAAACCTCCTGCTCCTAGCTGCTCAGAGAAATTTTTAGTGGCACGGCTTAAATTTGTGTATCTGAATGCTATGATTCCAGTACTGCTACCTTGAGTAGTACCATGCACCGTTGAGCCGAACAACTTGAGTTTCTTCCTCCAAATGATCATTGACAGTAGCATGATCATCAGTAACCCAGAACTAACAAGAATTGCAGCAGTACCAACTCTGGTGATGTGTTTTCTGTTGCTCTTGATTCTCAAGTTCGGTGAGTCTTTGGCGGCGATGCGGAGGTAAAGAACATCTTCAGAAGTATTGTCGATGCCATCGCTCCGCTTCACATGAAGGAGATCCCCGTGCCACACGGAGCAAACACTATTTCTATATGAATAAGCAGTGCAGGAGCAAGAACTGAGACAAGCTTCTGCACATTGGCTCTGAGTGGTAGCTTCTTCTATGATCTGGGGATTATATGGCAGGGTAACAAGAACTATGGGGTGGAATATATCTGTTGAATTACCCGTCATGTTATTGTCACCAGAACAATCTAGCGGATTATCACGGACGCATCCCCCGGTGGTATCATCAAGATCCCAATCCGACGGCGATTTCTTAGAGAAACTCTCCATGCATTCACAAGCCGGATACGAACCGCCATTGCAGACAGTGAAAGCTCCACAGGTAGCGTAGGCAGTGCAGGGAGAAACGGGGTGTGTGTACAGTGTCCTCCATGACTGGTGATCCTGCGACCAGAGCTTCAGCTTCACCTGTCCACCAAAGGCTTCTTGCACGAAGAACAGGCTGCAAGACTTGTTCAGAAGATCATACGTGTAGTACTCCTCTTCGGCAGTGTCATTGTACCCGAAACTGATCAAGCCTCTGGTGTCAGGGTTCATGTCTGTCAGTGAGTCTAGCAGTGGGATGAGATTCGGCGTCGATGATCGTACGGGCCCCCAGGACCAGTACACGTCGGAGGGCCAGCTCCGGCCCTTGTGCACCAACGCGCCGGTGGGCTCTAGGGCGCTGCAGTACGAGCCGAGACCCGGGTCGATCAGGTTCTTCCTCGAGATGTACTGGGTCTGCCAGCCCGTGAGCTTGTTCCAGCCGATCTTGGCGCCGGGGAGCATGATGTCTATTGGGTGGTCGAAGCTCTGCCACAATGGGACGTTGCGGCTCGACGGGCTTCCGACGACGGCGAGGTTCCCGGTGTCCAGGAGGACGGCACTGGTGGCACTGGTGGCGGTGGTGGTGTTCATGCTGGTTCTACTTCTTCCTGTTCTCCTGGCAATGTGAGTGGACCAGATCACGGATTCGGTACCACCGGCAAGCTTAATGACGACGATGAGATCGCCATCGCCGGAGATTCTCAACCGCGTTCGGTTCAGCTCGTTGGCATGGATCGGCTCGTCTCTGTTGGCGACCCAGACGGCGGTAAGAACGGGGATGGTGTTGAACCAGATGCCGAGGTACCAGTTGGGGGAGGCGACGTGGGTTCCGGACTTACTGATACCGCTCGGCTGGAAGAAGCCAAGCGCGAACTTGCCGTTCCGCGAGACCAGCTTCTCGCCGGCGCCGAGCGCCGCGCCTGTCGTGAGAGTGTCAGCGGGTGACGCGGAGGATGGCGGCGGCGCGGTGGTCATGGACAGGAAGATCAGGATGAGAAGTGGTGTGTGGAGACGAGGCATGGTGTGGAGAGGAGTGGAGGACGACGCCAATGGTGGGCGTGTAGCTGCTCTGCTTTTCGGGGTTACTCCTCCATGGAGTGGAAGATGCAACTTGCGGCAGTGCGGCTGCATGTTCATCGACAGGAAGACGTACGCACGGCGACGACGACGCCGCGGGTCAAGTCAACGAACGATGATTTGGTTGCTGATCACGACGGCACTAGGCAGTACTCGTACTAGCTGCCGGGCCTGCCTAGTTGAACAATTGGACCCAAGGGTGTGGCGTACGCGTTCGTGGCCGAGCCGTCGCGGCGCCGCATTCGACGACGACGACGACTTTTGACGGCCGACGTGGTAGCAGCGACCGCGCCGAAGTCACGCCATTGCGGTCGTCGCCGTTGCCGTCTTGTTGCATTACTGGCAGTGTTTCGTCGAGCCGGATCCAGGACCTGTCCGGGTCGACCCGTCCCACGCCGCTCGCGAACGCAGAGCTCCATAACGCGTGCCTCTATGACGACGAAGAGTTTCCTCTTAAGGCACAAGATTCTCAGCCTGCCCGTGCCGCCGTTGCTCGAAGCGGATGCGGAATGGCTCCTCGAGCAACGATGGCGTCAGAGTCGGACATGTCAGCCGTAGTGCACCTTCGCCATGGAGGATCCTCGACGCGGCCGACGCACGGCTGAACGGTGACTTCGACGGCAGCGGCGACACGGATGTCATGGTCACCGCGCTCTGGTGCGCGCACCCGGACCACGCCGTCAGGCAGGCGGTGAACGTGCTCCGGCACGAAGCGCCGCTGCCCAGCGTCCGGGTCAAGATGCCGGTCGCGACGTTCATGCCACCGGTAGGTTGATCCCCATCGAAGTCGGGTGTGGAGACCGGTAGCGCAGGCACCACTCGCGTGTCAGCATCGGCATCCCACGGGAGGCTGTTCTGTGTAGGATTGATTGTTCACAATCTCAACGAAATAAACACGCCTACACAAGTCAATATAACAATAGTCATAAATAAATCAAAAGAATATATATCACAAATAAACGCTATGGAAGCATCTTGTGAGACAGTTAAGCATATATATCAAGGCAACGTCGTTCAATAATACAGAGTTCAGTAGGACAGCAGCATCCCCTGCTCAACATTGTTTCACCAGATTTTTTTCCCCATTGTGAAGACTAACAAATCAGAGGCCCATAAACAGAACCAAGACAACTACGCGCGATCATAGCAAAATGACAACAATAAATAGACTACATCACCTATATAAGCTATTTGTTTACGATATCATAGTGCCACCAGAAATGGTCAATGGACCCTGCTGCAGAACTCTTCATCAGCTATGATTTGGATAGTTTCCAGTAAAAGATCTGGAGAAGAGTCGCAGCCATCGCCTAGTGCCACTATCCACTTATTAAAAGCAGAGTGGAGAACCCTCGTTGGAGATATTTAAAAGCTCAAAGCTTTCAACCATGGGGCCGATGCCACTATCATCTGCATGAGTTGCTATGAGATTTTGCTTCTTCTAAAATTTGGTTTATGTATTTCTGCAACTTCACAGCTTGAGGTCCTGGCTTCACAATATTCACGTCACCCCACTCGGAACATGGATCTGTGAACCACCTCTTCCTTTCGGAGCACCAGACACCAGGAACAGGTCCATTGCTCCAGCGCTTGAGTATGTTATTGTCAATCTTATCCAGCAGACGGTCATTCTCCTGAAATGGCCTTGCAAAAGGTGCCCCACTATCCACCATCTTGCCATAGTGTTCCCAACCCAGAAAACGAGGCTCTGTCTCGGATGGATCATCTCGCACCATGAACCGCAAGTCATTATTCACTGTAAAATTGCGGAAGTCCAGCGAGTTGCATATAACTGAATGAAAGTATCCTTCCTGGGGTAGCACCACATTGTTGAAGTACATGAGAAGAATCCGAGGGAGATTCTCCCAGCCAAGAATGCAGTACTCAATAAACCGCCGGTTTAGAATGACCCATGGAGAACCTATTGAAAAGGAGAGGGATGGGTGAAGAAATCATTCAGAACGATGGGAGTAAACCAAGTACAGAGAGGATGAAATGCCTGTGAAGAACTTAAAAGCGTCAGGAGGTGGACGCTTCTGTGTAGCTCGGAAGAAGTTGGTCCTCCCGGACAAGTAAATTCCAGCATCGATAATCATTTCTCGTACTTTCTCAGATCTGCACAGAAGTTCAGTCAGGACTAGTACCGCTGGTGGATAATATTCTTTACAAGTTCAGATCTTGCCATACTCTTTTGATCTGATGTCACTAGTGTGATCAATGAAGTTAAGGTCCCTTGGAACGGAGGATAGGACATGAATCAGGTCTACAACAAAGGAAAAAAACAGAGAAGATTATTATGATCTCAAAATATGAAGTTAACTGCACAATGTTTTAACAATAAACACTACAGAAGAATGATATGAACAAATGAAGTTAACTACACAATAAAAACTGGCTGTACTCAGTAATACAGAGTGTTTACATGGAGAACAGGCCAAGGTTGATGTATAGTACTATTGAAGAATGCCAAATAAATAAATTTGTGATCATTAAAACCATCAAATAAGCTTTACAATAATGATAATATATTAACTTCCCCAAAAAAAGGTACGTATATTAGCAGGTAGCAATGCATGTTCTGCTATGTGCATTGGACCATCAGGAAAGAAGATGATCTATATGCTGATTTTTCTACCAACAGTTCAACATGAAATACATAATAAGAGTGTGATATCCTAAAGGTCATTGCAACAAATGCGCATAGTTGACTTATTGTGTAACTCTTTCAAGTTACAAGCAGTTGTTATTAGCTCTGTCAGTCGATAAAAGGAATCCAGGACACTTAAATTCCCATTTGATATTATACCACTAGCCAGGAGATTAACTGAAATGGTCATAAACAAAATATATTACTCCAGATGTGACTGGCAAAATTAGTTCTTTACTAGACTCTGGATTGGACAAAGTTTTTTAATTGATGTCGCCGTTGACTTTTAAGTTCAACTTTGACCATTCGTTTTATTCAAATTTTTTTGATAAATTTCATATATTTTGATATAATTTGATTTATCATTAGAGTTATTTGAATCACAACTTAAAATTTTACACATTCGAGCAAATATTTTGAATAAGAAGAATGGTCAAAGTTGAATTTAAAAGTCAACAGCGACATCAATTAAAGAACGGAGGGAGTATTAATGTAGGCAATGCAAATCAACTAGAATCTACGCATGCATACATATCATTTCGAGACCTTTGATCAGAATTTGTGAAGGAAAATAAAAGAACGAATTGATTTCTCTCCGTCGAATGGAAGTCCTGCTGGCGTACCGTCCTGGGTGACGAGGGGGTAGTCAGCGGCGTTAAGGGTGAGGAACCAGTCCCAGTCCAGATGGAGCCGCAGCAGCACAGCGGCGGCGCGAAGCGTGCCGGCGAGGCCCGAGGCTCCCACCTTCGTCCCCGCGGTGGGCGTCCCGACGACGGCGACATTACCGAACGCTCCCACTGCCGGGGTGGCAGCGACAACCCCAGCGGCGAGGCTCTGTCGCTCGTTATCGGGCGCGTCGGCGGAGAGGTGGAGGACGTATCGGTTCCGCGGGTGGTACACCGCGAGGAGGAGCCTGAGGAGGCGCTGCCCGTCGCCCCGGCGGCCCGTGAGGAGGTACGCGAGGCAGGGAGGCGCGTCGGGCCCGCGCCGGACGGCGGAAGTGGCGACGGCGGTCACGGAGGGCGCGATGCTCGGAAGGCGCAGGCGCGGCGCGGAGAGGAAGAGCAGGATCAGGGACAGGAGGAAGGAAAAGGACGCCAGCGCCAGGAAGAGCGCCCGCCAACACCGCTCGCCGGGGACCCAGCTCGCCGCGCCTCCTCCTCCTCCCCTCGCGCCTCCCATTCCCATACCCATGGTGTAGGATCGCGGAGGATAAGAAACGGGGGAGGCAGGTGCGGACGGCTCCGTATCACATGCGCTCCAGGGAGCGGCGGCGTGGATCGAATCGGTACCCGGACGCCAGCGGCGAGGCTAGCTGCGGCGTCGTGACAAGGAAGGGAGCGGCGTGTTTTTTTACTTGGTTGTGCGAGGGAGAGAACTTGTCGGCACCGTGAGTGTGACAGGTGGGCCCGGAGATCTGGATTAGCCTGCGGCCCAACTCGGCAGGCCCAGTCCAACCACACATGCGCCATAGCATAAACAACACGTCTAGTTCTCGTAAGTATAGAAGTCGGAATCCTAGAAAAAAAATACCATTCAATAAATTACTACCTTTATTCTAAAATATAAGTATTTTTAAATTTGAATAAAGTCAAATTGCTTTAACTTTAACTAATAATATAAAAAAAATACATAATTTCTAATATAAAAAAATATTTTTATGAAAGATTTATTTTATAATGAGTAAAAAAATATATTTTTTATATAATAAAATATTATTAATTATATATTTCTAGTGGTCAAATTGATAAAAATTTAACTTTGACTAAATCTATAAATACTTATATTTTAAAACGGAGGGAGTATTTCGCTATAAAAAAGATAAAAAAAGATACAAAAGACAGACAACACAGAGGGAGCGACTCGGGCACTAAAGAAGAATATAAAATAAAACTTACTAATCTATGAGTCTAATCATAGGGATAAACAGAAAAATGAATGTCAAAACTTGGGCAACGGCCTATATTGGCCCACTGTTGGATCCGCCACTGGAAAAGAGCATAGGAACAAATAATATTTTTCATGTAGCCTCATTATAGTCTTGAAATTTCTTGCTAAATAAACTCAATTTTATTGTACCACATTTCTACAGTATTACCAGGGAAAAAATAATTCGCTACCTGTGACATAGAACTCCCAAATCCTAGCGGAATATGCCAAAAACTTTATCTAACAATAAACCTAGACAATGTAAACATGAAAAAATACACATACAAAAACCTAAGAGGAAAATCCAAAAGCACAGCACGCCGCAAGGAACTCGAAGTAGAATAAAGCCAAGAAAAAAAGTTGTCATTATCACCTCCTCAGCTTTGCTTGCTTGCCATGCCATCTCACCAGTTGCGAGGCACCATTCCTCCCAGAATCACACGCCGAACCAAACGGGCACGCAGTTTCCAGCCAAACAACTGGATTTTGGAGAAATTTACACGCTAAACCAAACAAAAAGTTTAGATTGTTGCAGAAAATCCAGTTCTGAAACGGGAAAATCCTGACGCCAGGTCGGACTAAACGCACCGCCAGCTAAAAAATCCAACCAAATCGACGCAAAATCAGACGACAAACTAAACGTGAGATGGTTTCAGCTAAAAAATTTGAAAATTTCAAAAAACAAAAACCGGCTGATAAATATAAATATAAATATCTGGTAGATAATTTTACCCTGGAGCGTGCCTGCCCAGCCTAAACCCCTCACCTTATCTTCTCATCTCGTCGGCCATCACCTCCCTCCGTCCCTCCCCCGTTCTCCTCGAATCCCACCGCTGCTGCTTCTACCGCTCGCTGTTTCTTGCTTCGTTGCGTGCCGCCGGAGCAAGGACGGCGGCCATGGCTACGACCACCACCGACGACGCTGCCGGCCTAGTCCCGCCTCTCGCCGAGCAAGAGGCGGAGGAGCCCAAGAAACTCGAGCCGGCGGCGGCGGCTGGCGAAGAGCAGCAGCGGCAGCCCGAGAAGGTCGAGGCGGGTGGGGGTGGTGAGGGGGATGATGGGGAGGTGCGATTGGAGGGGAAAAGCGGGGGCTTTGGGAATCCGGAGGGAGGGGCGGACACCGGGGAGGTGGAAGCGGCGGAGGGAGATGGGAAAGGTGGGAGCTTGAGAGCGGCGGTGGCGGCCGAGGAGGAGGACGCGGAGTTGGCGGCGGAAGCTGCGGAGGCCGCTGCCTCCACGTGTGTGGAGACCCCAGCGAGGGGTGCTGAGGCCGGCGACCACGAATTGGGGGAGGAGGACGCTTCTCCGGCGCCCCCTGATGTGCCGGCAGGTGAGGAGGAGCGTGAATTGGATGAGGAGGAGGAGCAGAAGCCTGGGGAAGGTGGTGTGGTTGCGGAGGTGAAGGACTTGGGCAAGGTGCCTGTTGAGGAGAAACCGGAGGGCGCCAAGGGCGAGGAAATGGGTTCTGGAGATGGCGGTGGCGGTGAATTGGGCGGTGGGAAAGAGGAGGAAGAGGTTTCTGCTTCTGCTGGAGGCGTGGAGGTGGCCGAACCAGTGGATAAGGTGGCCTCTGTGGCTGAAGCTAATGGCAAATTGGGGGGTGAGGTGGAGGAGAGTGACGATACCGTGGCTGAGGGAGGTGATGAAGTACTGGAAGAAATGGCATCGGAGAAGGAGGAAGCTCGTGTTGAAGATGAGGCGGACAAGCCCGAAACACTGAATGAGAGTCCGGAGGTATGTGAGCTTGCTGAATCTAATTTTGTTTCCTATTGAACTACTGTTTGATGGCAGTACAAATGTGAACAATTCATTGATGTATTAATCCAGGTTATGAATGATGGAACTGTGGAGGAGATTGCTCCTGCAACTCAAGAAGCAACTCCTGAGCCAGTGAGCGAAGTGAATCCTGGAAATGAAGACACAGAGCCCGAGCCAGTGAGCGAGGCTCTTCCTTCTGGTGAAGACACAAAGCGAGAGGCAGCGACTGAGACGGGTCCTGCAAGTGAAGACACAAAGCCCGGGCCAGCAACTGAGGCGAGCCCAATGGTAACTGAGCACCCAATCTAGTTTTGTTTATAATAAATAATAATGTGATGCTTGCAAGGATTTAAATTTTCATTGTTCGTAAATCCAGGTTATGAATGATGGAAAGGTGGAACTTGCTCCTGAAAGCGATGACAATGTGGCTGTGGGAAATACTGAGAAGGGTCAGGTCCCTGCCAGCGAAATAGTACAAGATTTTGGTGTGGACAACCATACAGAACCTGAAAATATTGCATCTGCTGACACTGGTGTCTTGTCTCGGGAGATGGCTCTGGAATCAAGCAAGGAAAATAATGATGATGAGGAGCCTAAGGCTGCTACAGATGCTGTTGATCGCAACGAGGAGGCTGGTGATGATGGCATTATTGAAGCTCCAGCAGATGATGCGGAAGCAGTTGGTAATGAGGCCGATGAAGACAATGGTACTAGTCCTCCACGAGTTGCGATCATAGATAGCTCAGAAGCTGCAAAGCAGATCATGAAGGAGCTTGCGGAAGGCTCCTCCAGTGGTAGTGTGTTTGGCTCAAGAGACTACACCAATAGCATGGATGGGCAAGTGATGCTTGATGATTCTGAGGAGGATGAGGAGGAGGATGATGATAACGATGACGGAGATGAGAAGGGATTTGACTCTGCTGCTCTGGCAGCCCTTCTTAAAGCGGCAACCGGTGGATCTGATGCGAATATCACAGTTGGTTCCCAAGATGGTTCCAGAATATTCACCATGGACCGCCCAGCTGGTCTAGGGTCATCAGCTCCTTCACTGAGGCCGACCGCACCTCGGCAACCTGCCCGGTCAAACCTATTCAGTCCCTCTGAGCTATCTGTTACTGCTGATCCTACTGAAGATATGACTGAGGAAGAGAAGAAGTTACATGAAAAGGTTGAATTGATTCGAGTAAAGTTCCTGCGTCTGGTTTACAGGCTGGGAGCCACTCCTGAAGAGACAGTAGCAGCTCAGGTGTTGTACCGTCTGAGCCTTGCTGAGGGTATCAGGCATGGAAGGCAGACAAATCGAGCTTTCAGTCTTGAGAATGCACGGAAGAAGGCCTTACTGCTTGAGGCAGAGGGGAAAGAGGATCTGAACTTCTCATGCAACATTCTTGTTTTAGGGAAGACTGGAGTTGGCAAAAGTGCAACCATCAATTCTATTTTCGGTGAAGAAAAGTCAAAAACTGACGCTTTTACCTCTGCAACCACCTATGTGCGGGAAATTGTTGGTGATGTGGACGGTGTCAAGATTAGAATCATTGATACACCAGGCCTTCGTCCCAATGTCATGGACCAAGGATCAAACAGGAAGATTCTTGCTGCTGTCAATAAATATGCCAAGAGATGCCCACCAGATATTGTTCTTTATGTGGATCGTCTGGACAGTCTGAGCCGTGACCTCAATGATTTGCCTCTTCTGAAAACTATCACAGCTGCTCTTGGTTCATCCATATGGTTCAACGCCATTGTTGCTCTCACGCATGCTGCTTCTGCTCCTCCTGAAGGCCTCAATGGTACTCCTATGACATATGAGGTCTTAATGGCTCAGAGATCTCACATCATCCAGCAGTCCATCAGGCAGGCAGCAGGAGATATGCGCTTGATGAATCCAGTGGCCCTAGTTGAGAACCATCCTTCTTGCCGGAGGAACCGTGAGGGCCAGAAGGTGCTTCCTAATGGCCAAAGTTGGAGGCATCAGATGTTACTCCTGTGCTACTCTTCAAAGATATTATCAGAAGCCAACGCACTTTTGAAGCTTCAGGATCCTAACCCTGGAAAGCTTTTTGGGTTTCGTTTCCGCTCCCCGCCGCTTCCCTTCCTACTATCCTCCCTCTTGCAGTCAAGAGCCCACCCCAAACTTTCCGCAGACCAGGGTGGCAATGAAGGAGATTCTGATATTGATTTGGATGACTATTCTGATATGGAACAAGATGATGACGAAGAGGAATATGATCAGCTTCCGCCCTTCAAGCCTCTGACTAAAGCTCAGCTTGCGAGGCTTACAAATGAGCAGAAGAATGCTTATTTTGATGAGTATGACTACAGGGTCAAGCTTCTTCAGAAGAAACAATGGAAGGATGAGATCCGCAGATTAAAGGAGATGAAGAAGAGAGGTAAAACTGATCTGGATGACTATGGTTACGCTAATATTGCTGGTGACAATGATCAAGATCCTCCGCCAGAGAATGTGTCAGTTCCATTACCTGATATGGTGCTGCCTCCTTCATTTGACTGTGATAATCCGACATACCGGTATCGCTTTCTGGAGCCAACTTCAACTGTCCTGGCAAGGCCTGTGTTAGACTCGCATGGGTGGGATCATGACTGTGGCTATGATGGAGTAAGTGTTGAGGAGACACTAGCTTTCCTCAACAGGTTCCCAGCTAATATAGCAGTTCAGGTCACCAAGGACAAGAAGGAATTTAGCATCCATTTGGACTCTTCTGTCTCAGCGAAGCATGGGGAGAATGCGTCATCACTTGCTGGTTTTGACATCCAGACAGTTGGCCGGCAGCTTGCTTATATTCTCCGTGGTGAGACCAAAATCAAGAATGTCAAGAAGAACAAGACTACTGGAGGATTCTCAGTGACTTTCTTGGGTGACATTGTGGCAACTGGGCTAAAGGTTGAGGACCAGCTCTCTCTTGGGAAGAGGCTGGCACTAGTGGCAAGCACTGGTGCGATGCGAGCTCAAGGGGACACTGCATACGGAGCTAACCTGGAGGCGCGCTTGAAGGACAAAGACTACCCAATCGGCCAGTCCTTGTCAACCTTGGGTCTCTCCCTGATGAAATGGCGCCGTGACCTTGCTCTAGGGGCTAACTTGCAGTCCCAGTTCTCAATCGGAAGGGGTTCAAAGGTGGCAGTTCGTCTTGGGCTGAACAACAAGCTGAGCGGGCAGATTACCGTCAGGACAAGCACGTCGGAGCAGGTTCAGATCGCACTTTTGGGCCTGCTGCCAGTTGCAGCCTCCATCTACAGAAGCTTCCGGCCCAGCGAGCCATCGTTTGCTTACTAGCCTGTCAGAGCAGAGAATCGATGTGTGTGTTTCATTTCTTTCTCTTAGCAGTTTTATCTTCCTTTTCCATGTGAACTGTAATTCCTGCCGTTTCAGTGTTTACCCGTTGTACTCCGCTCATGGTGCCTGTCATAATTTTGGCTGAAGAGGGTTGTGAGATTTATCTTGAACTGTAGCTGAATAAATGTCGATGGATCTATGATCCTCGTGGTTCACAATATATTACAGTTGGTCTCATTAAGATTACATATCATTTCTTCTTGGGGCAAATTAGATATTACAGTTGGTAGTTATGATGTTATGTGATGCCTTTTGAGTTTTAGAAATTCTTCAGTTTATGGCCAGGTTATGTTCTGCACATGCTGAATACAGAGGTGCCGACTGCAGACATGGTAGCATCTATGTTTTTTTTTTTTTTTGAGTCATGCTAGCAGCTGTGTTGTTTTCACTTTTCAGTTGCTTTTTTGTTCTGACGAGGATAAGGTCATTCCCTGCAAAAATATATATGTATATATATATATATATATATATATATATGAGCAAAGAAACCAATCTCTTTCATTTTCAGAGGTCTAAATTATGATAATAAGATGTTTACAATTTTGTAAGACTGATGGGACCATCAGGACGATCTGATCCTAATCTCTGTACTGTGCAAGCGACCATTTTTGATAATCTGGCTTCACATTTGTATTGACTGCCGTGTCAGCACCGTCTTGCTTCTACTCTTCAGGGGAGCATCACTCTCGTGTCGTAGACGATGGCCTTTCATCTCTATGCATCCTACGTAGACGTCGGCAATCCGAGCTGGCTGCTGACGTGGCCTCACGATGGCATGCCGAATGCTCAGCTCGGGCCAGAAAGGCCGTGGAGACTGAATTTCCGATTCGGTCCAATAAAATATTCGGTTTTCTGTGCCGCCGCCGACGTCGGAAACCACAAGCTTCGCCTCTCTTGCCGACGCACCGCGGCGCCGTACGATGATGCTTCACACGGAAATAAAAAATATTATCCCAAATTAATACGCCGAGAAAACTGAAACGGCAGGGGCAAAACCGCAAAAAACGAGAGCCGCGTTCACACCGTCCAACCGCGTGAACACGAACCGCCCTCCACGTCACGTCGGACCCCACTTGCACCGCCCCCGTCCACCGACGTGTGGGCCCCAGAGGTCTTCTACCCCACAAGTCAGTGAGCCGAAAACGGCCTTCTAGAAGCCGCCACGTCACCGTCGCCCGCCGAACGCGGCGGCGTCACGCAGGCGGAACGGGCGCCTCCCTCAATTAAGCTGCTTCGCCACTAAGGAAATTATTATTATAGTAGTAATTGTTTTCAGGAGAGAGTAAATAAATATAAAATTCATCGAAATGGAGCGGGTTCGTTGACGTTTCCTTGGCACCCCTCGTCCTCGCTATAAAATTCCCACCACCGCCCGGTCTCCGTCCTCATCTCATCACGAGTCCGAGAAAACCCGCACGCCAAACAGAAACCAATCCCCGAGAAGCAACCGAGCGAGCGCGAAGATCCAACCTTTCGTCGATTCGGTGCTTGAATTGAATCCGCCATGGCCGCATCCCCCAACGACGCCCCGGTCGCCGGCAACCAGCCCGCCACGGTAAGCTAGCTGGAGTTATTCTTGATTTCCCCTGCCTTTCTTGGAGTTTGCGCGGTTTCTTGGTTGAGGATTCACTGTGGGCGTGGTGTTGTTTGATTCGGGGTTGAGGATTTTTATCTGTGTGCGGGCGTGTGCAGGAGCAGGAGGTGACGGTGGAGAGGGAGGACGCGCAGGCGCCGTCTGCGGCGGCGGCGGCCGCGGCGGCTGCTGCCGAGGAGGAGAGGCTGAGGTACCTGGAGTTCGTGCAGCAGGCGGCGGCGCAGGCGCTGGTGCTGGCGGCCGCGGCGTACGCGTACGCCAAGCAGGGCGCCGGGCCGCTCCGCCCCGGCGTCGACCACGTCGAGGGGACCGTCAAGGCCGTCGTCGGGCCCGTCTACGACCGCTTCCACGGCGTCCCGCTCGACCTCCTCAAGTTCCTCGACCGCAAGGTATATGGCCGATTCGATTTCTCGTTGTTAATTAATCCAGAAATTCCCAGTGATCTCGATTTGGGGCGATGCG
>BCLF01000024.1:1107399-1132156 GCA_001602275.1 Zoysia japonica | reverse complement strand
GCCGCCGTGATCGACTGCTGCGCGACGCCGCTCACCCGCGTCGCCGACGCCGTCGCCGCGCTCTCGTGCGAGGCTGCGCGCGGGGACGCCGCCGCGTTCGAGGTGCCCGCGTCCGGCGATGGGCTCTCCGCCAAGGACGAGGCGGACGTCGCTGCCGACGTCAAGATGCTCGTGTTCGGCTCCAAGCTCCTCGGTACTGCCGGTGGCGCCTCGTTCGCGAAGGTCCCCGCTGTGCACGGGATCTTCCGCGAGGCGGTGCGCGCGCTGCACGCGAGGGTGCGGATCGAGCTCAACTCTCCTGTGAAGTTGGGGAAGAGGGATGGTGGCGAAACCGGTGAGGGGAAGGAGGAGGCATTGGTGGTGCTGGCCACGCAACTTGCTAGAGCAGTGCACGCGATGTGCAAGCTAAGTGTTGTGCGCATGAAGCTGGTGGCAGAGAAGAGCATTGATGATGCTGAGCTCCGTGAGAAGCTAACTGCTGGCGCTACCGTTGATGATCTGAAGGGAATGCTTGATAAGGTTTTGGTTGATTCAGATGCTGTATCAGTCTTGAAAGGGGTGTACAATCACTTGCTCAAGTTCAGAGACTTTCTTGCTTTGGAAGCAGCTGTGGCCATGGCATCAATCGAAGCGGATAGTTCAATTGAGAAGCCCCAAGTTGGTGTCGAGAAGGAAGCAGATGGTTCAGCTGAGAAGCCACAGGCTGGTGGGGATAAAGCAAAGGGTGACAAGAAGAGCAAGAAGAAGAAAACATTGGGAAAGGGTACTTCTGCTGTACTGATGTTCCTTAGGGATCATGTAAATAATGGAAGTAATGCCCCTTGCATGAATCACGATCTAATTTCAAAGTGGGGAATTGATCTCACATTGTTGTTTGATCCTAAGTGTCCCAAATTGGAGTCTCTTGTGGAAAAGGTTAAGGAGATTGTTGAGAGCAATGAAGTGAGGAGATTGCCGAAAATTCCTAAGGTGAGGATGATATTGTTTGCAAATTTTTTGTTTTATCTATATGATCCAGTTGCTGCTAATTCTGTATTTCTGTTCATTCTTTGTCTAAACATTCTTGCTTACTCCTGTATAGGGTACACGTGACTTTGGGAAAGAACAAATGGCAATAAGGGAGCGTGCATTTTCAATTATAACAGGTGTATTCAAGATGCATGGTGCCACTGCACTTGATACACCAGTATTTGAGCTGAGAGAAACCCTTATGGGAAAATATGGAGAAGACTCAAAATTGATCTATGACCTTGCTGACCAGGTATTGTTCCATTGTTCTTGGTACACTTCAGTTTTGTGGTATGGGTGTTAGTTAGATAAAAGATCCCCAGTTCTATTTGATTTTTTTGTACCATGTTTCATAACCATAGTTTGATGCCATGCAGGGTGGTGAACTTTGCTCTTTGCGGTATGATCTGACTGTTCCATTCGCCCGCTATGTTGCTATGAATAACATAAGTGCACTAAAGAGATACCAGATAGCCAAGGTATATAGGAGAGATAATCCATCAAAAGGAAGATATCGAGAGTTCTACCAGTGTGACTTTGACATTGCTGGTGTATATGAACTGATGGAACCAGATTTCGAGGTTGTCAAAGTTTTGACTGAATTGCTCGATCAGCTAGACATAGGCACATATGAGATAAAATTGAATCACAGAAAGCTGCTCGATGGAATGTTGGAGATTTGCGGTGTACCTTCTGAAAAATTCAGAACAGTTTGCTCAAGCATCGACAAGCTAGATAAGCAAACATTCGAGCAAGTGAAAAAGGAACTGGTAAGCATCTGAAATAAATATTTTGGTTTCAGCCAAGAGAACTTTTTTTTTATTTGATCATTTGAATATATTTTAACCGGTCTGACGGTTCACTATGTTGAATTAGGTGGATGAGAAAGGTATATCAAATGAAACTGCAGATGCCATTGGCAATTTAGTGAAGACTAGAGGACACCCATTGGAAGTTTTGGAGGAGTTGAGAAAGGAAGGTAGCAAGTTTATGGAGAATGAAGGGTCCGTTGTTGCACTGAAGGAGCTGGACATATTATTCCAAGCCCTGGAGAAAGCAAATGCAATAAACAGGATAGTTTTTGATTTGAGCCTAGCTAGAGGCCTTGATTACTATACTGGTGTTATATATGAAGCTGTGTTCAAGGGCACCACACAGGTTAGACATATTTGCCTATCATTGCAAGTGATGTTAATTTGTTAATCTTTATATTTCAGAAAAACCATATCATTCTATGACTCTCAAAACCTTGTAAATTGCTGTGCTGCAATTGGTTTATACAGAAACTATGTTGTCCAAAAGCAAGACTTGACTTATTTAGATAAGGATTATGCCATTTATTCATTACATGAAAACATAGTGTTTTATTATTGGTTGATAGATAAATTCCATTTCTAACTCAGCAAAGAGCTGAAGACCTTTTGTTGACTCCTTGACTAACATATTTCGCAACAGGTTGGCTCCATTGCAGCTGGTGGTCGGTACGACAACCTTGTTGGCATGTTTAGTGGGAAGCAAGTTCCTGCTGTTGGTGTCAGCCTTGGAATTGAAAGAGTCTTCGCAATCATGGAGCAACAGGAGAAAGAAAGAAATGAGGTAAATCTCAGTCCTCATCATTTTAACCTTCTTATTCAAGGGGACTTGCCATAACAGAGAAACTGGTCTTGAAATGCAGATGATCCGGGCTACCGAAACAGAGGTGCTGGTGTCAATTCTCGGAAAGGACCTCACACTGGCTGCTGAACTCGTGAGTGAACTGTGGAATGCTGGCATAAAGGCAGAGTTCAAGCTCACTACAAGGGTGCAGAACCACATAAAGTATGCGCTGCAATCAGGCATCCCATGGATGGTGCTTGTCGGTAGTGCTGAGAATGAGAAAGGGATTGTGAAATTGAAGGACCTTAAAGCCAGTAAGGACGAGGATGTTCCAAGGAAGGATTTTGTTCAGGAGCTGAAGAAAAGATTATGTAAACCCTAGGCAAATTAACTGATATATTAGAAATGTTCGATGCTTGGAGTGCGTTGATCTCAGAATTTTTTGACATCCAAATTTCTTTGTGGGGTGATTTCATTTGAGAAAACAGCATCTCACCATTTTGCTGTAACTGGTGGGAGCTTCGAATTGGCTTGGCATGTTGAACATACTCCGTACATTGTTACAGTCGGCCTTCCTTGACCTAAAACCTGACCGCCACCACGGTCTTTGACTTCACTGCAGAAGGAAGATGAAGACACAAGAAAGGTTATGCTCAATTCCACTTAGGGGCCGTATAAATCTCTTTATTTTGAAAAAAATTAAAATCTATATAATGAGTTAATTTATTTAGCTTGAAATTTGATATTACATTAACCTCACAAATAAGTTTATCTTAAATTTATGGAGTGTGAGATGAAATGAATTTTATGGATCATTCTGCTACAATTCTATTTTTTAACTTATAAAAATATAACATACAAGTATGCTTTTTATATGTCTAATAATAAATATACAAATATATTTTATATATAACTATATTAATTTAATTAATTTATGTCTAAATTGTAATTCTTAAAATAAATTCAATTTTAAAGATCTAAATGGGCCCTTATATGAATGGTAGCCGTCATTCTCTAATCATCTCAGACTGCTTCGTGAGGGTATGTCTTTGCTACCTTTTATTTGACTTATCATCAAGGTTTTAGAAACCAGGTTTGGACCGCTTTTCGGTTTGCCCAAAAATCAGTCGGCTAGCCAGATTTGTTACAGTGTTAGATTCGGTTTTCGACCGAAAACTAGACCAACTCTATACCGTACTGAACCGACAGTGTTAGATTCGGTTTTCGATCGAAAATTAGACAACTCTATACCATACCGGACCGGTTTGGTCGAAAACCGCGAAAATCGATCGATTTTCGTAGGTTTCTAAAACCCTCCTTGTCATATAGGTTTGGGATTGATTTTTGAAGCTGCATGCTGCATGAATACCATAATGATGAAGAGTTGTACCTGAATGTACTTATTTGCAAGCTTATATTCTCGGGTGCTTGTAAAGTGAGGATGTGCTCAGCTATAAATTTATATATTTCTTCTTTCACCAAAAAACAAGGGGAAAACCATGCATTATTATGAACCAAGCCTTAATTTACATGCAAGGCATACCCTTCTTTTTTATATGAAAAAAAAATCATCTATAGAGAACAGAACTCAAGGCCAAAAACTGTAGTGAGCAGACAAAATTGTATTCCATCGTGCTACTTGGAACAGCATCAACAAAAACTTGTCATTGTATTTTTCTCATGCAGAAAATTGGTCGCTCCACTTATTCCCGACACGTTGCAATAACTATAGGAAACAAAATGTTATATGGATACACGAGGCAGCAAATTCTTGCACTACGAATTGTACAGCACATGAGAATCAAGTGTAATGACAACTCTACTCGACAATCCCCTTCTTTGCACCATCAACCGTGTTCTTCAGCAGCATCGCTACTGTCATGGGGCCGACGCCTCCTGGGACCGGAGTCAGGTAACCAGCCACCTTACTAACCTCTGCGAAATCCACATCGCCGAGGAGCCGGTACCCAGATTTCCTGGTAGGATCATCAACGGAATTCGTCCCGACGTCAATGACCGCAGCACCTGGCTTGATCCAGTCTCCTTTGATCTGACAACCAAGAAAACTGCACAGTTAGCCCTTGGCGATGAAGTGCAGGATAATGCAAGGATTTGTTGCAGTAGAGACGTGTACCATCATAGCCTGCCCAGCTGCTGCAATGACTATATCAGCCTCGCGGATGATGCTTTCTGGATTAGGGGTCCGTGAGTGCACAATAGATACTGTGGCATCTGCTTTCAGAAGAAGCAGTGATACAGGTAGCCCAACAATGTTGCTGCGGCCGACCACCACTGCCCGTTTCCCTTTAACGGTGATTCCGCTACGAGATAGGAGCTCCATACATCCCTTCAAAGGAACACTGGCGATAAGTCTAACAGTTGCAAGTTAAATAGTACTGGCTGAATTAAAAATTCTACTGTGGCTATGAAAATTTGAAAATGCTTTGCCGATTGCCTTAATACCTTTGGTGTACATGGTACAAACAGGGGCTCTCTTCCTTTCATTGCAAGCTTACCAATGTTCAGAGGATGAAACCCATCGACATCTTTCTCAATGCTGATTTCGCTCAATATCTTCTCTTCATTTATATGTTTAGGCAATGGAAGCTGGACGAGGATACCTGGTACTCAAAGCACATAGTTTTCCAGTAAATTGCCTTCCTTGACATTTTAAGAACATTAGAACAAGGATAAAAATCTCAGAATGTTGTAAAAAATTATTATTTCTCCTCTTGAAAAATAAAACAAGTATTTAAAGAGAGAGCTAAATGACATCAATCAAACCGAATCAGGCTGCTTTTATTCTAGCACTAGCAAGTATTTTGAGGAAGAGCTTAACATATCACAGTCGACACATGCAGTGCTTTATATCTACATGGCAGAACTAAGTGCTTGAGCTCCTTCAAACAAAATCACCCAAGTTCTATCGGAATAAGAACACAAGTTTAGCAAGCTCATAGGGAAAACCTGTGGACACCATCAGCTAGCCAACAAATCAGAAAAAAAAGGGATATAAGAATGTTTATTTGTCCCTTGTTCAAGTGACCCAAGGTTGCCAATCTAGCTAGGGAAGCGACTAATAGTACTTCAGAATTCAACGTCTCAGCAAAATCAAGAGTAAAACTATGATGTGGAACTCCTTGGATAAGAGAAAGTAACAAGTATTTTGAAAGGTTTTTTTTTTTTGAAGTAAATTGCAGGCCATTGTTACAGACTACTCTTATCAGATCCAGCATAATGTAAAGCGGTCAAGATCTACGTGACACATGTGGATTTCAATTTCAGTCTCTGCACAGCAAATGTGTAGGCTCAGCACTCAACAGGATAAATATTCAGGCCAACTCAGCTTTAAATCTGGAGGCTAGTGGATCCCATCATCTCCAGCCCGTAAAAGAATGGTACCAGCCACGACAATCAGCAGGGACTACTACAAGTGAACATTCGATGCAAGCCAATCAAGTGTCGAATCTAACCATTTGTGCATTCATGATTCACCAACTGTGAGCAACTAGCAACCATTGCATCTCAATTTACAGCACAAGCAGCCTGGCGACCAATAAGAAGGGAAAGGAGAAGAGAAGCAGTACCGTGCACGGCGGGGTCAGCGTTGAGTCGGTGGACCTCGGCCACGAGCGCGGCCTCGGAGATGTCCTCGGGGAGGTCGACGTCGACGGAGCGGATGCCGACCTCGGCGCACGCCTTGCGCTTCATGTTCACGTACGTCTGCGAGTCCTTCCGGCTCCCCACGATCACCACCGCCAGACCGGGCACCTGCTCGCGAGCCAGAAGAAGCCGCGCGCGTCATTCTCCCGAGCCCCGAGCCCTCCGATGCGAGAAAGAAAGAAAGAACAAACAGCCCACGCGCCGCGGCGGTGCGGAGTGGCGGAACGGGAGGAGGAATTACCACGCTGTGCGCGGAGGTCAGCCTGGCCACGTCCGCCGCGACCTCGCGGCGGACGTCGGCCGCGACGGCCTTGCCGTCGATGATCTGCGCCATTGCCGGACCGGTGTTTTGGTCTTCACTCGTCGTGTTTCACGGGTGGAGGCGAGTGGCGACGAGAATTTGAGCGGAGTGGGTTAGGTCAACCGCGGCCCCTTGATTTACATGGGCTTTTTTGGGCTTGACGTGCACTACAAAATGGGCTTTGTTGGGCCGCATTCGGGTTAGCCTGCAAACTAGATCAACACTATTTTTGTTTTAAGGGCAAATTAGTTTCTATTTATTACAATTTTATAAACTTTAAAATATGTCTCGGTAGATCGTTAGTGCAAATGGTCTAAAAACCGGTTTCAAACCATGACGAGGCTACGAGGCTGGTGTGGTTTGGACAAATTTTTTTGATCAGTTTGGTTTGATTTAGTTTGAAAATAAATTTTATTGGGGTGGTTTGGATTGAGCTGCTTTTAGTATAGTAGATTGGTCTGGTTCGGTTTTGGTTTTGGTTTTTGTTTTTAGCCTATCGACAGATCTAGCCGCAGCAAGCCTATCCATGGTCCGTGCGTACTAGCATGGTCCGATCGATCGGTCCGGATGATTGATCCACTGTTGCCGTACCATGAGTGATGACGAACACATTTGCATCTCCGACGCTGTCGCAGGCGTGCGACGTTGCAGGCTTGTTTGCCGCTCGACGTAGAGGTGGTAGATCTCTCCATGGACATGGAGCAAGCACGTTACGCGGCACGTGCGTCCGCCGCCGGATTCACGGAACCGCTTCCACGCGTCACCACCATCCATCCGTCACGTACCAACGCCACCAAAAACAAAACCAAATAAAATCCCGACGAAATAAGGTCTTTTTTTAAACACGAGAATTTTTTTCATTTTCTACATTTTATCCATAAAATTCAGCGGATTTTTAAAAATTTTTCTGAAATTTCTATGAATATTTTGCATTTCAAAATAGGTTCGAATATCTTTTTTAAAAAATCGAAGTACTAGTAAAATTGAGGCCGACCGCGGACGATGATGCGGTCGCGAGCGCAGGCCTGCAAAAGGCACCGGGCCCACCGTGTCAGGCGGCGAAAGGCAAGGAGGAGACGCCGTGGAAAAAGGCGAGCGGCGGTGACGTCATCGAAGGAAGGGAGTAGCCTCTCGCCACGCCTGTAGGCCCAAAATGATTTGGTCAATCGGATCCGCTGTTACTTCATCACGCATGCGATTCCCGGGCTTTTTGCGTGTCGCTGAGGACGGATATACATTTAGTTATATTTATTTATATTTTCTGTCATGTTTTCTTTTATATTCTCTCTAGTTAAAAAAAATAGTTTAAAACAATATTTTAGTTAAACATTAAAAATATAAATTACAAATAAATCTTAACTTATTAAGTTTGAAAATATAAAAATCATATGATTAGATTTATGTTAAAAGTACTTTCGTAATATATATATATATATATTACTTTTTAATAAATATTTTTATAAAAATAAAAATCAAAATTATGTTTAAGGGACCTGTCAAAAACAATCTTTGTGAACTGGAGGGAACTGGAGGGAGTACGAGTTAAGAAAAATGTAAAAAAAAATTTGGGAAAAGGAAAAAAAGAGACGAAACTGGGAAATAGCTGCTTGCATCGAGTCGTGACGAACGCAGGATTTACACAAACCGTAAACTGATCAAGAGGATGAAATCGATTGATTTTCAATTTTTTTTACTTCGTTACACAATTTCTATTTTTTAATAAAAATTTATTAATTTTGGTCTTGAATCGGACGGATTTTACCGGTGGTGCAAGAGTCATCCGGTTTTGAGCCGAGATGGCGTGGCGGACTCCGTCGTGAGTACCGGCAGCGCCATCCTCTCCCCGCTCGCAGCGCTCAGGCAGGCGCTTGTAATAACTGGACATGGTCAAGGTTTATCTAAACAGCTGAGCTCCGTCCAAGCTTTTCGATCGTCAAGCTACTAATCATTTGCACCTGGTCACGTAGGCCCGCCTAAACCCTCCTCCAAAGAAGCGAGAGAAGATTTTTCAACCCTGTCCTGGACCATTCCCTTCCGTGGCAGAAGAGCCCGCGAGCAACCCTAAAGGCGAGAGGCAGAGCGAGAGCAGGAATCTGAGGCAAGTTCAGTTCTAGTAGTAACTAGAAAAATGGGCGCAGCACCATCTCTTTTGGCCACTAACGCAAATTAGATTACCCCTATTTCTATGGACGTAATTTTTTAAAAAAAAATTCAATTCAAAGTGCAATGAGTGAAAATAAGTAATACAATTAATAGACAAATGTCTAAAGTGTTCAAACATTTTCTATTGCATAAGAAGCATACCATGTAATCTTTCATCCTTCTCCAAAGTAGTAAAAGATAACTTCCTAATAAGCATACCATTCTATTACCAAGTAGCAAATATTTGGCTAGTCCTATGCATTGCATTTCAAATTTAATTTATATTGTATAGCTATCGTCTCAAAAAGGGAAAAGAACAGTATTACAAGCTATTAAAACATAATCTCATCTATCAATCATTGTTTTGATAGAAGGGGAACTATTCATAAATCACAACCAGAAGCCTCTAAATTTAATTAACATGACACCTCCTAATGTGATTTGGCATTTGAACTGGAACTTTTTTAGTTAGCTCAATGGTGAGAGCATGACTACATGATAAATTGACCCATTGGATTAGGAATATGTTGAGATAGAATGACTCACCATAGTGCTAAACAGAACTACAATGATTGTGCTGCTTATCATTATCGCTTTGCTGTGTGTGAGAGAGAATGACAATGTAGGCAATCGGCGTTCTTGTATTCACAGCACGAAGGCCTATTTGTAGAGAGATTACAAAATACATGAGCGGTGGAGCTTGTCAGCCGCTAAAGTAGTTAGACTACGAGTGGTTGTAGTGCTCCTGAAGAACCGATCGTGAGGGACGACGTGACGACGTGAGCTCCTGTGCATGCGGAGAGCTGGGGATAAGCCGTTGGAGATAATAACGTTCTAACACATACGTCCCCGGCACATGCATCCCCATGTTCGGCGATTGCATACCCGGCAGATTCATCCCCGCCGGAGACGTCCCCATGGTCCGTGGTTACATCTCCGGCAGAGGCGTCAACTTATTCGGGGATCACGTCCCCGGCATGCACGTCCCCGGGAGAGAAGGACCCATAGCCGGCGCAGACATCGCCAGGTCCGCAGTTCCTTCGACAACCAAAACACTACCTGGAGCAGGAGGCATCATTTTGTCCAGGTCCTGGTGCCCAACAACATCAGGGACAAGCGGGCTGACGTCGCCGAGATGACGCTACCCTCCATCGGCAGCTGCCGAAGGTTGTACCAGGCTCCTCGAGAAACAACGACGACGACTGCGCCATTTGCCTGCAGGGCCTCGCCGGCTCCCCGGAGACAGAGGACCAGACGCCCAGCGTCATGCCATGCTCCCACGCATTACACGAGAACTGCATCTTCCAGTGGATTCGCCAGAGCCGCGCATGTCCGCTTTGCCACCGCCCCCTGCCCACGCGGCAGCAGGAGTGTGACTACTTCGATGATGACCGGCTGCAGCTGACCATGCCGGTGCCATGAGATATGCTCAACGTTGAGGTGCTATAGCGATCGAGCAGAATTAATCAGGATATTCTATATATTCTGCTTGTAATTCTGTGTTCGACGCCGAATTTCTTGTTTGCTACTCCTATGTGTCTTTGTCATCAGTCGACAGATTAACAACTAAGGCAGATCCAGATGCTGATGAAAGTCAATGTGTATATGAGCGCATGATCTTTTTTTTTCTTTTCTTTTTTGCGACGGAAATATCAGTGAACGATATTATGTTCCGGTTCCAGTTAATATGATATATCTCACGACTTATGGGCCAGAATTTCATAAAGAATCGTTCTAGTTTCACAGAAAAATGTATAGTAACCCTGCTGCCCACTGGGGGCCTTAATTACTCGAGACGGGGAGAAAGACGGATACACCAGCTCTGCCTTCATTTACATACCAAGATGGTGCCTTATGTTTAAAGTGCATCTAGGGTCTCTTTTGAATTTTGAGATGAATTGTGACAAACAATGAAAGTATTTGATAGCATTTTGTGAGTATGTGTGCAAAGACAAAGTATACGAATGGTTATCGTCTCCTCAAAAAGAAAGAGAAAATTGTTGGCTCTTGACTTCGGTGTTTTTTTTTATATTTATATCTTTCTTGAGTCATATGACCGTTGTACTATAAAGAGGGGTTCCACATTTTCTGTCGAAAAATTAGTTAAGTGCTCAAACTTTTCTTGTCATCCTGATCCTAATCATTTGTGTTTGGTCATTGGCTCTGGACTTGTCCGATAACGAACCTGTCCGTCAGCGACCGGACTCTAGAGAGGGAGCACACAGTCACTCCGGACTTATCCGGCATTGGACATGTCCGGCCTAGCTGCGGACTCTAGATAGTTGTCCCTCCAGCAGAGCCGGACTAGTCCGCTCCTACGGACTAGTGCGGGCTCGGACTTGTCCGTCAAGGCCTGCGGACTCTAGAGTTGGAACACCCCGTTATTCTTCGGACTTTGTCCGCTGGACGGGTGGACTTTAGAGCGGTTATACCGCGGCCAGACCAGACTTGTCCACTTGGTCGGACTAGTCCGCTGTCGAAATTGTCCGTTTTCTCTACGGACTCCAGATAGATGATCATGTTACTGTTGAGCCCGATGTTCGGACTTGTCCGGACCTCCGGACTAGTCCGCTTCTGGTATTTTTGGAAATTCATCCTTGATTGATCTATATAATCCCCCTTCTCCTATGTCTTAGGGTTACAAAAACCATTCACATCTTTTTGAATTGCGCCCTGAGACCCTCTGAGATCCACCTCTCCTCCTTCACTCGTTTTTCATTGAATCCCCTAGGGTTTTGATTAAAGTAAGAGGAGATTGTGAGTTCTTCATCTCTTGATTTGTTTTGAGCACTTAGATCTTTTCATTGCAGGATTTGCAGAGCTCATTACTCTTGGAGATTCATCTCCTACACGGCTACGTGTCACCCGGAATCCATCAAAGACATTGTGGTGCGATTCGGGAGGTTTGTATCACCCATCTTGATTTAGTGAAAATCAAGTTGATCTTTGTGTTCACATGGAGAGGTTAAGGGTTGAGTCTAACCTGGTCTTTTTTGGACTCCTCAACGTAGACGTAAACTTCTTTGTGGAGCTGGACTTCAGTCAAAAATCACTGTGTCTTTTTGTCTCCGTTTGTTTTTGAGTTTGATCTTTTTCCGCTGCGATTAGCGGACTTATCCGCAAGGACCGAACTTATCCGCTACCGGACAAGTCTGACTGACTGGACTAGTCTGCCCTATGTTTTTCTGATCAAATTGTTTTTAAGTGTTGTTTTTTAGGTCGTTGTCAATTCACCTCCGTCTAGGCAATTTTCAATTTGTATCAGAGTAAGGACTCTCTTTTCAATAGCTTAATAGCTAGGAGAGTTAAAGATGTCGATCGAGAAGATCGGTGATTCATCCTCAAGCAAGGAGAACTACACCAACATCAGTTCGACTACAACGAGCTGAAAACTGAGTTGAAGATTGGGCAAACCTCAGGGAAGATTTCCATCTTCAATGGAACCTTCTACGAGAACTGGAAGTTTCGGATGATTACCTACCTCGAGTTGCCATCTTCAATGGAACCTTCTACGAGCACTGAAAGTTTCGGATGATCACCTACCTCGAGTTGATAGGGCCACAAATCTTGAAGATTGTGGAGAAAGGCTTCACTTTTAAGAATGAAGAAGAACCTACTCAAAAGAATGAAGTTAACATGCACCGCAACGCTCAAGCTGCCTCCATGATCATTTCGGCACTAACCCCAAATGAGTACACCAAGGTGATGGAGATAAGAAATGCCCACAAGATTTGGAAGAAGCTCAAGATCATACATGAAGGGACATACACCGTTAAAAAAGCTAGAGAAGATCTCCTAAGAGGACAATATAACTTGTTCATTAAGAAGAAGAATGAAAGACCTCAAAAAGTACATGACTGTCTCATGGAGATCATCAACAAGAGAAGAGCTCTTGGAGTGAAGCTTGAAGATATCGAAGTCAACAAAAGGTTACTTCATGCCCTTCAACCTTGAAACTCACATTTGTGTACTCTTATTAGGGAGAAGGAAAACTTCAAGAACTTCACCACGGATGAGGTACTCAGACGACTTCTTGCTCAACAAGATCAAGAGAAGAAGCAAGAAGGGTCAACTCTCTAATCGGCAACACCACTTCCGAAGAAAAAGGCATAGCCCTCAAAGCTAAAGGGAAGAAGGTGTATCTTCAAAGCTCAAGCGAAGAAGAAAGTGATGATGAAGAGTTCGCGCTACTCATGAGGAAGATCAAGAAGTTCGTGAACAAAGGCGGCTTCCACAAGAAGAACTTCAGCAAAGATAAAACTAGAAAATCTAAGAGAATTTGTTTTGAATGTGGAGAGGAAGATCATTTTATTGCAGAGTGCCCCAACGCCAAGAACAAAGATAAGAAGGAGAAGAAGAGTAACAAGGAGTATAAAAAGGACAAGGGCAAGAAGTACAACAAACAAGCCCACATAGGACAAGAATGGGACTCCGACTTCGACTCCGACTCCGATGAAGGTGGCATTGTTACATTGGTGATATGCGTCACTCCAACCAACACCTCTCTCTTTGAAAGCTTGAGTGATGAAGAAGAAGCTGCACCCACTTATCTCATGGCAAAAGGGTCAAAGGAATTAAAACCTAAACTTGACTCTAGCGATAGTGAAGATGATGACGATGTGCCTAGCTTGCTTGAATTAATGAATATACTTGAGAAGCAAAGAAAAAAAATTGAGAGGCAAGAGGATATTCTTGAGAAGTAAGAAGACTTGCTCATTCTTGAGAAGAAGAGAAACATTGATCTTGAGAATGTCTTAGCTCTTGAGAGAAAGAAAGTTGAATAATTAAATAAAGCTTTGGTTGAAGTTAATGATGCTTGTGAAACCTTTAGATTTGCTAATGATGCACTTCAAAAGGAGTTTAACACCTTAGAAAAACTCTGCTCTTCTCTTAAAGTGCAACTTAGCGAACTTAAAGGAGAAGCATCTTTCTTGAAAGAAGCGTCTTGCCCTATTTCGATTGCTATTTGTAACAGGTGCAAAGATGTGGAGTTGAGAAGTTGATTGAAAATGAGAAGATTATTGTACAACTTCAAGAACCAGTCAAGACTCTCAATGCTCAAGCTCAACAAAACAAGATCTCTATTGAGCAAGAAAAGGTCAAGTACGCAAGAGGAGTGTACATGAACACTAGACACCCACATGTCAAGGATGGCATTAGATATGAGAAGGTTAAGAGTCACAATCCAAGAGAGAACAAGGACGGCAAGGAATTTGTGAAGTTCACAAAAGAAGGAAGTTACAAGTTCAAGAATGAAGCTTCTCCAACAACTCCTCCAAAGAATACTAACACTCTTCATTGTACTAAACTCTTTCATGATTTTGATGCTTCTTATGTACTAACCAAGAATGCTTTTGGTAGGGTTATTGTTAGATATGTTGGGCCATGGCACAAGAACACCAAGTCTTGTGTGTGGGTGCGAAAATCTCTTGTTACTAACGTGAAAGGACCCAAACAAATTTGGGTACTTAAAAACAAAGTCTAATCTGTTTTGTAGGAATATTCCTTCGGTCGAAGAAGTTGGGTGATTGACAGTGGCTGCACCAATCATATGACCGGAAAGGAGAAGATGTTGTCATCTATTGAAGAGGACAAAGCTCAAGATGACAGTGTTACCTTCGGGGATGACAAAAAGGGGAAGGTAATCGGTCTTACAAAAATTGCTATTTCCAATGACCTATCCATTACAAATATTCTTTTGGTTGAATTTTTGAGCTACAATTTGTTATCCATGTCACAATTGTGTGAGATGGGTTAGAATTGTTTGTTCACCAATCATGATGTGACCGTTTACAAAAGAGGAAGTTGTACCGTGGCATTCAAAAACTACTTGAAGAGAAAACTTTATCTAGTAGACTTCTCTACTAATGAAGTAGTCCCAGATACGTGTCTTGTTGCTAAGTCAACATTGGGTTGGTTGTGGCATCGTCGCCTAGCTCATGTTGGCATGAGAAACCTTTACAAACTCCAAACATAAGGTCACATCATAGGACTAATGGATGTTTGCTTTGAGAAAGATAAAATTTGCAATTCATGTCAAACCGGAAAGGAAGTAGGAGCAAGTCATCCATCAAAAAACATCATGACGACTACAAGACCGTTGGAGATGCTACATATGGATTTATTTGGACCCGTGGCGTATATTAGCGTTGGTGGTAACAAATATGGTCTTGTTATTATTGATAACTTTTCTCGTTTCACTTGGGTATTTTTCTTGCATGACAAAGGTGAAAAAAAAGTTTGCTCAAAACATTCTTGAGAAGAGCTAAAAATGAGTATGAAGTGAAGATCAAGAAGATAAGGAGTGACAACGGCACCGAGTTCAAGAACACTCAAGTCGAAGAATATCTTGATGAAGAAGGCATCAGGCATGAATTTTCAGCACCCTACTCCCCTCAACAAAATGAGGTTGCTGAAAGTAAGAACTGAATGCTCATCGAGATGCCAAGTACAATGCTAGATGAGTACAAGACGTCCGACCGTTTTTTGGCTGAAGCTGCCAACACTGCGTGTCATGCAAGCAACCGTTTGTATCTACATCGACTACTGAAGAAAACTCCCTATGAGCTTCTCATCTGATTTCAAGTGAAGCAATTAAAAGAAGGGACTTTTATTTGTCAAGCCAAGTACACTCAAGATATGATCAAGAAATTTGACATGGCAAATGCAAAGCCGATGAAGAGTCCTATGCCTACCAATAGCTATCTTGATCTCAACAAGAAGGACAAATCCGTCGATCAAAAGGTATATCGCTCCATGATTAGATCTCTCTTTTACTTATATGCATCTAGGTCGGATATCATGCTTAGTGTGTGTATGTGTGCAAGATTTCAAGCCGATCCGAAAGAATGTTACTTAGTGGCTGTGAAGAGAATTTTGAGATATCTTGTTAATACACCAAACCTAGGACTATGGTACCCCAAAGGCTCAAAATTCAATCTCATTGGTTATTTCGATGCGGATTATACCGGATGCAAAGTGGACCGTAAAAGCACGCCAGGGACTTATCAGTTCTTGGGAAGATCTCTAGTGTCTTGGTCATCTAAGAAACAAAATTTCGTTGCTCTTTTCACAGCCGAAGCGGAGTATGTCGCAGCCGATAGTTGTTGCGTTTAACTTCTATATATGCGACAAACTCTAAAGGATTATGGTTACAATTTGAACCGTATTCCACTCCTATGTGACAATGAGAGCGTTATAAAGCTTGCTTACAATCCATGTGAGCACTCTCACACCAAACACATAGACATCCGGCACCACTTTCTAAAAGACCACTCTATCAAAGGGGACATAGAAATTTCCCATGTATCCACACAAAAGCATCTAGCTGACATTTTCACCAAACCTCTAGATGATAGATGCTTTTGTGAACTTAGAAATGAGCTAAATATCCTTGATTCTCAGAACGTGGCTTGAAGTGTTGCACATCTGTTGTGACATAGGATAGAGTTTGAAAATAAAAAATTTGCAAAATATCTTGCATGTTTTGTTTTTGAAAATCTCAAAAGTTTTAGAAAATTTTATTATGGAAAGTGTAATCATGGTTGATTGATTGATTGTCTCTGATAACACTTTGCATAATAATGTTTGTTGTTCTGAAAATTGTCAAATGGTTCACTTTCTCCAAATATCAAAGATCCATTCTTTGATTCAAGAATGTGAGAACCGGACTAATCCGCAGTCCCGAACTAGTCCGCTAGCGGACAAGTCCGGACCACGGGGTCTATTTAAACCCTCCAAGTCTTCTTCCTCCTCAAACACTATTCAACATTCTCTCTCCTGCGCCAAACCCTAGGCCGTGACTCCCGTGGCGATCCGACATTTCGACCGGTGGAAAGTGAATCCATATCCTTGGAAAGCTTCTTCACCCTCGGACTAGTTCGGAACCTCGAAAGTCCGCTTCCTTTTCATCCTCGTTCAAAGGTAATCTCTTCTCTAGGGTTTGAGTTTGAAATGTGGTTGTTCCCGTTCATAACTTTTAAATCCCTTCCATGAGGTCACTCCTAAGATGCTATAAGTGCTTTGTATGCAATATGGCTAGGAGTTGTGGTCAAATCTAAAAGTTGTGAGAATTTGTTCTCCATGTGTTTACTGCGAGTATTCTTCCCTGTTTCCTGGTGTGTCAAAGCTTATGTTCTACCTTAATGATGGAATGGAAAGGATAGGCTCAGCTAGTATTGATGCATACTCCATCCGTTCTCAAATTGTTGTCGCCGTTAACTTCTAATATCAACTTTGACATTCATTTTATTCAAAAAGTTTAATAATATCATATATTTTATTACAATTTACTTTATCATTAAAGTTATTTGAGCCATAACTTATAATTTTTTTGATTTAAATTAATTTTTTTGAATAAAATGAATGATCAAAGTTGATATTAAAAGTTAACGATGACAACAATTTAAGAACGAAAAGAGTATGCAAATATGAATATGCAAATTTGTCGAATTGAGATGTAGGAATACGTTGTTTTGCAAAAAAAAATTCATAATGGAGCATCGAGATTGAGACTAATGCCATAGACGAGGATGACGTGAATATTGTAAAACCACAATGTATGAAGCAAAAGAGAGCTAGGTAAAAGGTGTGGAAGAAGATCCAAGAGAGGTATAAAAATTTAAAGGAGGACAAAAAAACTCAGAGGTAGAAGGTGTACCAGAGGGCATATATAGAAAAAAAAAACACGCGCCTCCGACCTGAAGGACCTAGTTGTAACAATGGATGGGACGAGGGGTGAGGAAAGAAGCCACCAAGGACCTGTCTTGGAACCAGGGACCAGCACGCAAAATAACAAAAAAATTTGGACCATTTCCCAATAATTGCGTGTCATCCTTGCACAGGGGCCATGCTAATCTTCTCTGTATCGTTCCAATTTTAAAGGATGACTCCGAAGAGACAACGCTTGATGCAGCATGTAGAGTTATAAACTGTGATTAAGCTAGGTAACCGGCCAAGTTGGTACTAATTACGGCTTCACAATCACGCCCCGCGCATGCTGTTTCTGCCAACCCAACAGGCCTGACGCCCGGCCCAATTGATAACCATGCGATGGTTCTTATACACCCATTTGATGGGAGATTTGTCTACAGGATATTGTAACTGTGTCACTTGGTTTGTGTCACACCGTCCATCTTGATTTTATCCAGAAGACATCAAAATAGTTTTTTTTCTATAGCACACTACATTTGGTACTTAAACTTTTTAGCAGCCATAATTAAAGATATAAAAGAAAAATGTGTGAATGCTCTTGAACTTGAGCACTTCTCCTTTCTTCTAATCCTCTGCTATGTTCGTATCAATTTTAATTTTCATCCTAGGTTCCATACAGCCGATCAACGTTGAATATCTAACAAGATAGAACATACACTAGATGATGAGAATTAGGATGGTTATCGCACCAGATGATGCATGTCTCAAGTTAAAAGAGCACTCAGAATTTTTCCACCTCTTTCTCTATCATTTTGGCTGCTAAAAAGGTTTAGATAATTAACACAATGTGATACAAATAAAAATAAAATTTACAGTGTACTCAGGACAAAATCAATATGTGTAGTGTGAGACAAAGCGACTAACAGATGGTGTCTCACAGACAAATTTTCCCCCATTTTACTGATACAAATTATTTTGAAGCAAGGAATCGATAGATGGACAGACAGTCCATTGTTAGTTTATAGCAATTTGGCTGCTGCTGGAACAGACAGTCCCAATTTTTCGACTGGTTTATCGCCAAAACCTGTCGGTTTCTCCCTTGAACCGGTCGGTTTACCAGTCAAACCGGCCGGTTAACTGGTCAAACCAGCCGGTTAACCGTTTCAGAACCGGCTAATCGTTTGGAGTTTGAAAAATTGAATTTTAACCAGAAAACCGGCTGTTTTTCCGGTTTTCCGGTAAATCACCATACCGGCCCTCTAGCCGGTTTCGCTTTTCGCCGGCTCCAACGAAATCTCAAACCTTGCACGGGATCAGTCCTTGAAAATCGGCTAAGATCAGGTGGATCTCTGATGGCAAGCAATGTGGTGCTCAAGCTTGGAGAATCTGCAGCAAAGACCCAAAGTTTCACAACGCTTTCTAATGCTATCCGTCACTGGACAGATTCATTCAGATGGCACCTCAACGTTTGTTGATTTGTGCGGGCCAAGAATCACAGCAATGTCACTGACAAATTAAACAATGATGCAGACTTCACATTGCAGATAATAAAATGAAGTTTAGTGAATAAATGAAGCAAGTTTATTCATGACTTCGGATTGTTGGACTTCTGTGCAAGAAGAAACATTTCTCTAGCATTAAATCTTGGATAGATTCTTTTTAGTTTTTAAATTTGTTTCTGATCTTTTTTGTTTTTTACGTCCTTATTAATATATCCTACTCAGTCTCATGTTATTAAAAAAAATCACTACTTAGTTCATATAACATAACAGAAGCACCAAAGTACTCCACATATGGATCATAATAACATAATAGAAATTAGAGGCTTACTATCTTTTCAACATAAGACAATTTGATGTCTGAAGAAACCGGAGATAATTTATGTTTATAGGTGATAACAAAAAAAGCATTCTTATGGTAGCAGAATATCAATATAACAGTCATATATAGAAACCTGACCACTCTTTTCTTGGCCCGATGTTCAGTCAGATCTAGAAACTTTAACATTTTTTTCAATGCAAGGCAATACCTCACGATCAGGAAAAACCCCAATAACCTTGGCCACATATTCCTTTTGCAGCAATCCAGCTTCAATGTGCAATATTGTCATTCAAAAAAAATTGCCTTTAAAATGAATAAACTACACCGATAAGCAAATTATAAGAAGAGTGTAAACAGATGATGGATATGAATATATGATCACATGGTAGCGGCATATGCAGAGAATGATTAATTTTAATCATGCCTTGTTCATCCCCTGCTAGAGGTTTGGAGATATTTCGGCTTTTGCTGGGTTATTAGAATTCTGATTTTAGTACTGATAACCGGTTTTCAAACATGGTTATGTGCATATTTTGTCCGCGATCAAATTGGCATAGTAGATGAACATTGGCTGTGTTCTTCAAGATGCACGGGATGGGCAGGGATCCTCTGCGATACTGCATGAGTCACTGCCTCTATTTTGATATGAATTGCAGGGAAACAGCAAGGAAAATGCTCAGATTTTTGCCATTTGATTGCCGTGTAAACGAACCTACTGTGTGTGGTGTACTGGTTTTTATAAGATTTGCATCCGAGTACCACTGGGTGCTCAACTACTACTAAGATAAGATGCCCCCCCCCCCCCCCAGCAAGGTGAGTGCTCTTCGATTCCTCTGCATTATACTCTATGAATGTAGCTATTTTGTTGTAAACATTTATCTTACCTTTACTGGAATCCATAAGTGGGAGGAGTCAAGAAACATTGGAATCCACAAGTGTACCCAATGTTTCTTGGAATCCACAAGTGGGTATCCCAATGTTTTATTTCGCTGGTGGGAGTAGTGCAAGTTTTAAAAGAAACTACAAAAATTTATATTCAGGCTGCGGTTGCAGCTAATGATTCTTGCATTAGTGTTCTGTTCCTAGAGCCATTTTTTTGTCATTATGTGAGTTTCAAATTAACATTTTGTATCCTCTTTATGCAGATTTCTAGCTATATAATAGGCAATCGGCAGCCAGATCGAAGGAAAGAAAGGCTCGTTACATAACAGAACTTGAGCGGAAAGTTCAAACACTTGAGACTGAAGCCACCACGCTCTCAGCACAGCTCACACTATTTCAGGTGCCATCCCATTTGTCTTTTGTTTCTTAGACTCCAGTTCAAGTTCAGGTTCCCTGTTATTTTGGAATGGGGTTTTCTAAATAAAAGAAAATGATTTTTCACCTCTCCAATCATTATACCAAAGATGAATCTGTTCCTTAACTTTTGACTATGGACACCAACCGAATTCCATCTTCTTTGCTTGTTGTATCTTGCTTGATAATTTATTTTTGTGTTTGTTTGACAACTTATGTAACTACTCTCTCCGGTTTTAAATTATTGACACCGTTGATTTTTAAAATCAACTTTGACCATTTGTCTTATTCAAAAAATTTGTTCCAATGTGTAAAATTATTAATTGTGATTTAAATTTTAATAATGATAAATCAAATATAAGAAAATTTTGCATATTTGAATAAATTTTTTGAATAAAACGAATGGTCGAAGTTGAAATTTGAAGTCAACGTCAATAATTTAAAACTGGAGGGAGTATATGGAAGGACTAGGACTGTTGCACATTCTGTGATTATAGTCTGAACAATTTGAACAACTTCTCATGACCAGTTGTTATCTACCTATGGTAGTGGCTGCTGAATTGAATTCATCAACAATGTCAATTTTGGGTCTGATATTGATAGTCAGCTTGAGGTTGGCATGTCGTATTCGTATACAATAAAGATTTGTTTGCTCGATGCAGCTAGCTACTTCTAAGGCATCATCACGGGATAAGTGCCCATGTGTTGCAATAACGGGCAGAAGATGATTTGACTGCACCTGATTTTGCTCACCATGTTAGCTGCGGTGATGTTTAAATAATGTTTCAGATAGGTGAATGTTTGCCTTATTCACCGTATATTAGCACTCATATACTAATAAAATCTGAATAATATATCCTTCTCAGTCTCATGGTATTAAAAAAATCACTACTTAGTTCAAATATCATAACAGAAGCACCAAAGTACTCCACATATGGATCATAATAGCATTCTGCACTGTAACAAGTGCAACCTGACTCGACAGCTGTGTCTATCCTTTGTATTACATCACTCCGTACCCATCGTGTTCTTTTAACACGTACTCTCTCCATTTTAAAATAAGTAACATTTTTTATTTTTTTAAATCAATGTTTAATCATTTATCTTATTTAATTTTTTTTTTTTGAAAATATAAAAATAAACAAATCAAGCTTAAAATACTTATAAAATGAACTATTTTATAATAAAATAAATAATATTTTCATAATTTTAATAAGACAATTAGTTAAAAGCAGATGTTTGAAAATTTAAAAAACTCATATTTTGAGACGGAGAGAGTAGAACTCTACTAGAACTGCTCATAGAGTGGTATCAAATCACTCTTTGAAAGTTAAAAACGGATCGCGGTTGACTTCTTACTTCACCGGAGCCTTTCATCAGACGTTATTATGATGTCTGCATCACATTTGGCTGTAGTGGTGTGGCAGCACTAAGTGGCACCTCCATTTGTAAGGAGTATTTGCAGCTCATAAAGATTGCGCGTATTGTTCTGCTGGCATTACTACAAAAATAGTTTGGGCAGGCGTAAATTAAGAACCATCTTAATTAGTAGTGCTAATGCAAGCAATTGCCATTATCAACCGCCTACATTAAAGCTCCACAATGCAGTCAGATACTAATGCCAACCGCCTTAAGACTGTAATGCAGGCTGCCGCTACCGTCGACCGCAGGCAGCTTCTTACATGAGCCGCCTACAGTTTGTACATTTATGCATGTGGCTCTTTTTATCAGCTACCTGCATATAGTATTTTAAAGTTAATTTAAAATATAATAATAATTATTATTATTATTATTATACATGTCAGAAATACAGATTGTACTCATAGATTTAACACATAACTCAGGTAAAATATTCATATAGAAAAATCAAACTTCCAACAAACAAATATATATTACAAAATATAATGAGAGTGGTCAAACATCTACATAATTAAATATTGTCTCGATCGTCTAGAATACCCTGAACCTAAGAAAGATGTGGATAGTTCAACATATAATTTTTCTTTTTATAAAATTTACCATTCTGATGGCAACCCTCACGCCTAATGAAGAGACACATATCACTCTGGACATTTTCAACACCACTGCATTCCATGTCTCTTTCTCAAGACCACTTGTAACTCATTAGGATGCAGCAAATAAACATATAATAAGCACATAATATTAACATGAAAGAAACTAAGTACAGATGGTTAACAAATATAAAATATTTTCTTACATCTTCACGATTCACTTTACAGTGGCTTGTGATCCAAGGATACATAATATCCACAAAGTACGGAGTCAGAAGGTTGCTTATGGCATTTGAAAAAAATAAATTAAATTAGGTAAAATTTGTAACAATTAGCATATATATAAAGTATATTTTTACACTAAAATAAAAATATTTTTTAGTCACCAAGGTACTTAGTCACTATATACGTAAAATTATTCACTATAACTATTTTGTCACTGAAAACTTTAGTCATATTTTGGTTACTAAAACCTTGCTACTATATCTATATAGTATCCAACAATTGAATACGTTGGTCACTAAAACTGTATAGCAGCTAGGAAACCATTGGTAACTAAATACGTTTATCAACCAATGAGCATGTATTTTGGTCATTGAAAATGTATATCAACAATAAAAATTAATTTTTGGTTACTATTTATCAATTTTTAGTGACAAATTTTATTGGTCACTAAAATTTGGTGACTAAAGATCTATTTTCTTGTAGCGCTATTTCTGTTACCCGATAGTAGTGTCTAATATTCCCAGCGGCGTGTACAAGTTCGCCTATCCCGTTTGGTATATATATAAGCGTACAGACATGAAGCTTTCCTGGATGAGATACGAATAATAATAGTTCCTGCTGAACTATCTTAGCCTTTTGACGTATGTAAATACGGAATATGTATTGCAGCGTAGTATTGATGCGTATCCATGCTTTAAATTTGTCGGATTGAGATGCACGAACAAGTTTTTTTGCAATTTTTTTTCACAACCTACACTGGAGCAAAGTTGTCAGAGTTGTATATGGCAAGAGTTGTTTGCTTGCATGGAGTACCAAAGAAAATAGTATCCGACAGAGGAACACAGTTCACCTCGAAGTTTTGGGGGAAGCTGCATGAGTCCATGGATACTAAGTTGAATTTCAGCTCGGCTTACCATCCTCAAACAGATGGACAGACAGAACGGACTAATCAGATATTGGGGGACATGTTGCGTGCTTGTGCTTTAAAGTATGGTAAAAGCTGAGACAAGAGTCTCCCCTATGCAGAATTCTCATACAACAACAGCTATCAAGCCAGTTTACAGATGTCACCGTTTGAAGCACTCTATGGGCGACAGTGTCGGACACCATTGTTCTGGAATGAGACTGGAGAAAGCCAAGTGTTCGGAGCAGAGATACTGAAGGAGGCAGAAAAACAAGTGCAACTTATACGGGAAAACTTGAAAGTTGCGCAATCAAGGCAGAAGAGTTATGCGGACAATAGGAGAAGATATCTAGCTTTTGAGGTTGGAGACTTTGTGTATCTTAAGATTTCTCCGATAAGAGGCCTTCGCAGATTTAAGGTTAAAGGGAAGTTAGCACCGAGGTACATTGGGCCATTCAAGGTCTTGGACAGAAAAAGAGAAGTTGCATATCAGCTAGAGTTACCGCCGCAGTTGTCAGATGTGCGTAATGTGTTTCACGTATCACAACTGAAGAAGTGCTTAAGGGTTCCGGAAGAGCAGCTTCCGATTGAGGAATTGGATCTAGGTGGTGATCTGTCATATTCAAAAAGACCTATCAGAATCCTAGAGACTGCAGAACGTGTGACTCGAAGCAAGGTGATCAAAATGTGCAAAGTTCAGTGGAGTCACCATTCTGAGAACGAAGCCACTTGGGAACATGAAGACGAGCTCAGAGCAGAATATCCTGATCTATTTCCCAATCCTTCCGAATCTCGAGGGCGAGATTCATTTTAAGAGGGGTAGGTTTGTGATACCCAAAATTTCAAACTTTTTCAAATATTAAAATTTCAAAATTTAAATGTATTTCACAATTTAGACTAGATTGAAAAATTCTTTTAAAAATAAACTTGCTAGGAGTGCATAGCATTTCATGTCATTGCATATAATTTAAATAAGTAATTGATTGAACAAATAGTAATCAACAAGATTAAGAAGTAATTAATAGAATTAAAAAGGAATAGAAAAGGAAGAAATAAAAATGGGAAGAAACTCTCTCTTGGGCCGCCTCTCCCTCTCTCCCCAGCCGGCCCCCTCCCTCGCGCGCAGCCTGGCCGCGC
>BCLF01000024.1:1092450-1107050 GCA_001602275.1 Zoysia japonica | reverse complement strand
GAGCCCGTCAACCCCGTGACGAGCTCCCCCGTGCCGCGCCGCCACTGCCCGAGCACTCCCCGTCGAGCGCCGTCGCCCAGAGCGCCTTCCCGACGTCGCCGAACATCGCCGCCAACCCCTCGTCGACGAGAACCCCCGCGCGGCCACCTCCGACCTCCTCCGACCTTACCCCGGTGAGCCCCTCGTCCTCCTCTTTCGTTTGAGCCACTCCACGTCGTCAATGGCGCCGCCGCGTCGGCCTCCAGCCGCGCCGGCCGAGCCGATCCTATCAGACGGTTCACGCCGACCCACCTCTCGTTTTAAATCACAGCCACCGGATCAAAATCCAACCGTCCACAGTGAGCCACGTCGCCCGACCGCCCTCACCCATCAGATCCAGATCCGACACTCCACGTTGAGCCACGTCACCCGAATAATCAGAACCGCTCATTTTGAAATCAACGGTCCAGATTAATTCCCGAATTATAATTAAAATAAATTAGATTTCTTATTGTGTCAGCACGACCTCAGGCTGACGTCAGCATACCGATTTAATTAAAAAAAATAATTAGATAATAGGTTAATTAATTTCGGATTTTCCCAATAATAATATAATCAATAATCTGGAAAATAATTAAAAGAAATTATTTAATAATTTAGTTAATAGTAATTAATTAATAGTTATTTAATAATTAATTATATTAATTATTTAATAATTAATTATGGCACTTTTACAGAAAAGCCCCTACACTTAATTTTAATTACAACTTAGTCCCTGCCGAAATGACAAATTTACATTTTAGCCCTGAACTTTTTGGTAATTACAAATCAGTCCTTCAATAATTTTGTAAATTACAAATTAGCCCTTAAATCTTATAAATGCCATAACTTTTGATCCGTAACTCCGATTTAAGCAAATAATATATCAAAACGATCGTAACAGAACAACCTATGCATTCATGACATCATCATACTGATTTTGTTCTGTTTTATTGCATTTGTTTGATTGTTTGTATTTCTGTGCGTTAGGCGACTTCGTCCCGGAGCTGCAGTTCGTCGAAGACTTCCAGCAACAAAAGTTCGAGGCCGCCGACTTTTACTCCCAAGAGCAGCAAGGCAAGTGTCCTTGACCATCTTATGCCTAATTTTCAAAATATCTATCTTGTAGATTGCATGCTTGTGTCAAATTGACTGCGTACCTATTAGTAGAAATTCCTAGTCTTCCATATTATGCCTTGTCTCCTTAGTTTACTTTACTGTTGGGTAGATCACATGCTTAGATTGCTACTGTCGAGTTGGGTGTATTTAAATGGATCATTATACATGCTTCACAAGGATTAATGGGAGATTAATAGCAACTTGATAGTGATGATTTGGGCGATATGGTTGGTGTAGGACTGTGTGCAGGGTTACTGGCACTATTCCTCAGTAAGTTATCTTCCCAAATCTAAGAACCAGTTCGTGGAGCGACCACCCATGTGTTCCGTACAGCCACGATGCCAAGAATGGGCGCGGCCTGGCGTAGTAAGTGATGAAAACCAGTTCTGTGCGTGCCAGCTGGTGGAGCGGGGAAAGCGGGTTACGTCTGGATCCGCCTGGAGAGAGATGTGTGGGGAAGGGAGGGTTACTCCCGAGAACCATTCGGCACAAGAGGGGGCCTCTCGGGTTCCGGTTAGTGCCCGACGAGCGAAACCTTAGTAGGCACGTACAAGCTGGCGAAAGTCATGGAAAAGCCTTGTAGTGATCTCTTGGCCCTCACACCAAAGTAAGTGTGCGAGTGCGACGGCACAGGCATAATGGAGATTCTTTTAATCACCTGGCAACAGGGGATGAAATCACTACTCGTGGGAAAATTTGTACAACCTCTGCAGAGTGTAAAACTGTCTTGACAGCCGTGCTCACGGTCATGAGCATTGCATGGACCCTCACATGATTAGCGAGAATTAGTAATGGTATTGGTATTGGGTTGGATTGGTAAATCACAGTGGGAGACTGTGATCTAATTCTGTTACTCATTTTACTGTTCATAGGTACGGAATCTTTTACTTAGGAATTAGGTGCTTAATAGGAATTGTGTGTCTCAAATGTGTGCTTTTATGCAAATAAAATCTATATTGCCTGTTCCTTGATAATTGCCACATGTCATATGCTTCCCACACTTGCTGAGTACACTCGTACTCAACCTTGCCTTTATAATTGCTGCTCAGTAGAGGGAGAACCCTGGGAGAACTTTGAAGACCCTGGAGCCGACGTCTAGGCGAGCTATTCGGTCAACTGCCTGTGGAGTCCAGAAGCTTTCGTTTCGTTTCCGCTGTTTGGTTTGTAATTTGATAAGACTCTTAGTCTATTTTTATAATAGTTAGTTATTCGAGACATTGTTCTGTTTTACCATTTATGAAGTCACTTTATGTATGAAACTTATTCCTGGGCATACATAAAGGGTCATTCGGTTTTAATCATAAAACCGGGTGTGACAATATTCTTCCCTGCATATGCAAAAAACAGGGAAGCATTGTTTTCTCTGTCCCCAATCAGAATCTAATGCTTCTGTTGATTTCATGTTCTACCTTATTCCAACGAACTGATAATAATACTGTTGTTGTTTATGCTTCAACTAATCAACATCATTGCACTCAGTTAGTAATATTCGTACTTGCTAATGTGGCTTCTAATCACAAGCATCCCATGTAGGAGTAATTAAAAAAGGGCACTGTATTGTTTGCTTGCTGCTACTATTTGACGAAATCAGCCTCTTGCCGCTAGAGAGAGAAACCCAAGGGCCAAATAACTGTACGGTCACATCCTTGTTTTATGCATTCATTTTCACGTGCTGCGCAACGAATAGGGCAACACGAAATAATTTTTTATATAGAAAAGCAATATGATGCATTCTCACTTCTTTATGAAAAAAACATAACACAATTTGTACTATATAAGTATAACAACAACTTATATTAATACAAACGGAACTACAGAAAAACAAATTTACGCAATACTTACTCCAATTTAACTTTTGTACCATGCCTTTTTAACTTGAACGAAATCAAAATTAATCCTAATTGAATAAATAAAGGTGTCAGTTTGCATCGTAGAGCCCCTCGCCGTCTGCTCATATCTCGATATATTCTGATGTGCCATGCCTTTTTGACTTGACAAATCATTTTGCATCATTTCATTCGAGAATAACCTATTAAAAAACAGAATGTCATGTTTTTACCGTTTCTGGTGTCGTTTCTGAGCCAAAAGGCCCTCTTTGTGAGAGCTTTATGAAGCTTATTCAAAGAGAGAATCATAAAAGTTGTACTACCGAATATTGTTTTTAAGAAGAGTGATTTTTAACTGTATTTGTGAAATGATTATCTAAAATGAACCGAGAGATGAGAAGCAGAAAAAAATAGCTTCGTCTAATTACATGATGTGATTACCTATCCTTGTTTAAGAGTTTATACTATATAATTAAGAAAAATCACATTTAAGTACAATATTATTTCTAATCAGAGAATCACATACTGTTACCTCTCCCAGCGTCTTTATGTTTTTTAATGTACTTGTGATATTTGTTTCCAAATACATCTTTCTCTACTCCTAAGGGCGCTGCAAATGGGGTATTAATGATACTTTGTGTCCCTTTAATTATCCTGACACCTCAGCATTTTGCTTACGTGACAAACAAGTTAATAGAGACTCGTTAGGACTGAGACAAACAAACCATTAAAATATGTATTAGAAAGAGTCTACTGGTTTCTATCACACAAATCTCTCAAGGAATACACAAGAGATTTTTTCTCTAAATAGAAACTATCACAAAAACTATCTGTCGGTGTTCTGACCACCGGCACAGTAGAATTTACGCAATCGAAGGGAGATACGGTGCACTCTTCATATTCGAGCTAACCTAATATACGAAAGACTCAGAGTTTAGCCTGGTTCAGGCCGCCGCAAAGGCGTAATACCCTACGTCCAGGAGTGGGTGGATCGTATGAACTTAGAAATGTGAGTACAATGGCGGAAGGGCCTTGGCACGAGCCAAAAAACCTAGCACACGTATGTGGATGTGTTTACTGTTGCTTGTTCGAACTCATCGTCTAATGCCCCCGGTACCCCTTTATATAGGGTTCGGACCGGAGTTACTAACTTGGCGCCTACGGAACCTAGCGGCCCTCTAACGGGTGGGGCCACGGTCTCACCGAAGATGATCCTCTGGCGCCCGCTGGTGCCGGGGAAGGCTATCGGTGTTCTTCGATCGTCCTTTATCCAGTCGTATGGGAGAAATGACATTTTTTCGTTTTGCTTTACCGCCCGCCGAAACGCTTTACCGATTGTCTGGATGCTTTACCTCCTTCTGGAACATTTTACCTCCGACAGGGTTGCTTTATCTCTTGATGTATGTTGTCAGAAATCTCTATGCTAGTCAGATGTTGACTGTTAAGACGGTGGCCGACCCCTGGGGGTCGGGTGGGAGCGTTAGGTCTTGTTATGTGTCCTTGACCTTTTGGTGGTCGGACTGTCGTGTTTGTGCGGCCCCGACCCCTGGGGCTGGGACGCTCTTCCGTGGCTTGATGCAGTGAAGTCCTTTGTGGGCTGTAGATTGGTCTGTGGGCTGTAGCCTATGGCCGAGTCTTCGTATTCACTTCGGGCCCGTAGGTAACTAGGGTACATGATCCCGACACTATCCTCAGTGGAGTCATCAAAATGTGTGTTGATGTCGAAACGGATCTCGGGTCAACGCACCACGCACACGTCCATGTGTGAAAACGCCGGTGCCGCCTTGACATTGGATTTGAATTGCAGCACCTAGAAAGTCAAGCTCGAGAGGAATCCCGTGGGAGCAAGACCTTCTTAGGGTTGATCCAGGCTCGGTCAGGCCAGCCGGATCGCCTCCAAACGTCGCCAGGACGAAGGTTGAACAACAATATGGGGGTTGAGTAAGGGGATTAGGATTTGGAGAGGTACAAAATATAAAGGCAAATGATATGATCGATTGGGATTACTCCTCAACCGGCCTTAGGCCTCTTTATATAGAGGTGGGGTGGTCTTACCTCGTTCAGCCATGAATCTCCTAGATTAAAAAACAAATTAGCTCTAATTTTCTGTAAAACTTCCAATAAAAAGGGATTACTAGACACTCTGGTCAGGTGCCGGAGACTCTGGTCGGCTCTAGGCCGGTTCCAAAAGGGGTGTCTTTCGATATTCCGGCCTATTATCGGACACTCGGGGCCCATTTCAGAAGGGGCTCCACCGGACACTCGGGTACAAGGCTGGACACTCCCATGGTTCTGGGACGATTTCAGAGAGGGATCTTTCGGACACTCCGGCCTGGGACCGGAGATTCCGGTATCGGACACTCCGGTCTCGTGACGGACATTCCAGTGAATTTCTGGCAATTCCAGAAAGGGGTCGGCCAGTCCCTCCGGCCTAGTGCCAGACACTGGTGAATTTCTGGCAATTCCAGAAGCAGGTCGGCCGGACTCTCCGGCCCTTTGCCGGACATACCCGTGTATTCGAATGCCGACTCTAGAAGGGGGTCGGCTAGAGACTCTGGCACAGTGCTGGACAGTCCGGTTTTTGTAAATTTTGAGTGTAAACATATGCCCCCTGTTTTTTGGTAAAGCGAGCGTACCACAAAACATTTAAACACTCAAAAATCACTAAGATATTATCATTCTTTGCAACGATACTCTCTATATCAGCGTTTTCTTTCAAACCTCTTGCCATACACTTGGATGATACTTTTTCAAGTACCGACCGTTAAAAGCCCTGGGGAGTGGCTCTCCTGGCACAGCATCCACCATGTATGCATTTCCGGCTACCAAGATTCACCTTCTCAAGAGGATCGGCCGATGTAAATCCTTGTCCTAACTTATCCATGTCCTCAATTTCTTCTATAGATTCACACATATCGTCTGTGTTGGACTGATAGTATTCTACTCTCTTTTGAAACAATCTAAATTTGGCTCCATTGGATCATATAATACGGTTGAGCCGATTTTCCATCAGATTTACATTGATGGGTACAAATCCATCCCTAGTCACACTAAGAAAATCATAATCCGTCAAATCTAACCCGGTCAAGCACTTAGACGGTATCATGTGGCAAGGAAGATGAATTGGCCATAGTAACAGAAACCGATGCATCCGCATGAACAACCTATACATCATCACCAACCCACTGTATCAAGAATTGATGTAATGTAAAGGAACACACTTATTAGCATGAATCCAATCACGCCCTAATATCAAGCTATAACTGCCCCACACATCGGCGACAAAGAAAGCGGTAGCCATGGTCTTGTTTTCAATGGTGTGCTCCATAGAAGCGATCCCTTTAGCCTCGATAGGATCTCCTCCTCGCACACCATTCAAAGTCTTATTGGTCCGGATGAGCTTGTCATCGACCTTACCTAACTTCTTAAACAGTGAATATGGCATTGATTAACAATAGCACTACCATCTACAAGATTCAAAAAATCAGTGTACCATTAATATGACCTCTCGCATAGAAGGGCTTCAAATGGTTATTCGATTCTTTGGGCTTCTTGAAAATAGCACTCTTCGGCCCAAAATTGAATTGTGCCATAACCTCCTCTTCCTTTACAAGAGAATTATCAAAAAGAGATAAGCAAATGATGTTAATTTCTATACTTCTCGAGGAGGTGTAGGCTCGTAGTACAGGAGGTCGTCATCGTCGAACTCGGACATGTCGACGCCTCCCTTGGGCGAAGGCACTGCGGGGCTCTCCCTTAGCGTGATGTCGGCTGGATTCGGTGTTTTCGGAGTGGCCACCACGTTCACCGTTGTCGGTGGAGTGGGAACTTTGAGCTCTTTAGCTCTCCACTGTTTTCCTTGAGGGACCATCGACTTGACTTCATTGAAGACTTCGTCCCTCTTCTTCTCCATCTCTCTCTCTCGGATTTCTTAGAGGCACAGCCTTTGCACCTTCCTCTTTTGGAGTGTGGGTCAAACCGGGTGGATACCACTCGGTTGCATGTACTTAGAGGAGTTTTTGCTACAGCTAGCTTCATGATCATGAGAAGCCTTTTCGACCGGATCATTTAACATGATTAGTCTGTTGAAGACCCCTCCGATTTTAATATCGGTCGCGCCGATCTTAACGACGCCTCCGGATGCATTTTCTTGATGTACCAAGGTTGAAGAAACAGGTTCATTACCTTTTTTGATACGCCACCCTTGCTTAGGAGTGGTGTTGGAGCCATTCCTCCTTACATTGACTGGTTGAGGCTCAAACCGGTCGTGAATGGGAATGGAGAACCTTTTGAAGACATCTCCCCTTGGTGCGTTCCATCCTGGATCAAACGATGGATACGGCATCGGAGGAACGGGCCTCCAAGGTCCTATACATGGGTGCTATACCGGGAATGGCGGGCAAGGCATAGGAGAGAATCATGGCGGTAGCATCCCAAACCCATGAGGAGGAGGAGGTCCGCGAACATTTACCGCCAGTCTCATCTCCTTCCTAGGCGGACTATCCTCCTCAGTGGTGATCTTCGCCGCTTCATGGACGTTCAAATCGGTCTTTTGGCTTTTGTACTTGGCCATAAGACGGTCGAAGGTCTTTTTAGGCCCCATCGTCCTGTCCTCGACTTTCCTTACATTCACCTTCCACTTGCCCACCTCAAGATTCTTTGGCTTTATCATCTTGCGCTGTGGAACTTGCCCCCCCCTCGGATTTCGAACCTTGGATGGTGACCTTGATGCACTCTTGACAATTAGGGGACTTCTCTGGCACCACCTTCCTAGAAGCACCCTTATCACTCGGAGGAATAGGCCTTTCCTCCCCGATGATCATGTTCTTCCTCTTTGTCTTATCTGCTTGATGAGGTCGAATCAACATCTTAGGGTTGAGCTCTAGAGTATTGATGGGGAAAAGATGCTTGTCGATTTGCATCCCCTTGAGACTCAATCATCCCTCATTGAGAGCCGATTGGACCTATCGACGGAAAACATCGCAATCATTAGTTGCATGAGAGTAAGAATTATGCCATTTACAATACATTGTACGTTTAATTTCCTCCACCGGAGGTACAATATATGCAATCTTAATGTATTCACATTTGTGCAATTCATCAATTATTTTTTTGCATTTAGCTACATCAAAAGTGTATTTCATATCGTCTTTCCGATTCTGATGAATCAGTTTGAGCAAATCACAAGTAAATGATTTGGCCTTAGACGACCAAACAAACTCGGAAGCCAAGATGTCATTGGAATCATCATTAGAGCTATCCGAATCATACTCCATGACATGCACGCTGTGGCGGGTCTTATAATCATGTTTTAACTCTTTGCTTCGGCTTTCTTGAGCCAAAGCTTTTTTGATGGAGGTGAGTGAGCGTAAGTAAGTCGTGTCCCTTCAGCTTTTCCTTAAGGTGTGACCGCAAACCACTAAAAGCTAGGTCAACTAAATCTTTTTAAAAATTGTTAAATTAAAACATTGGTTCTTAACATCTCTAAACCGTCGAAGGTAATCAACAACAGGTTCATCATTTTCTTGTCTATCCGATGTCAAATGTGACAATTTTAACTCGTTATCCCCGGAATAAAAATGATCATGAAATCTGCATTCTAAAGATTCTAACATATAAATGGAACCCGGGGACAATGATGAAAACCATGAGAAAGCGGTTCCAGTTAGTGATAAAGAATACATCACTAGAGCTCGCATCTCCTAGTTGAGCAATGTATTGGCTAATGTGCTCCCAAGTGGTCTTACTATCTTTGCCATTGAATTTGATGAAGTCAAGAACATGCCACCCGCTAGGATATGGGACCGAATCAAAATACGTGGTGTATGGTTTTTGGTAGATTCGGTCTCTTCCTTTGATGTCCACTCTTAGCATTTCACGAAATTGTTTGCTTAAATCCTCCTTAATACGAGCCATGCACTCTATTGTATTGGTGATGTGTGGCCAATGGGACGTGCCCTATGACGAAGGGTGCATGTTTATTCTCATGGCGTTAAATTGTTCACTATGTATAATGCCCCTGAGGAATACTCGTACCACTAGGTGGGAGAGGTGGTGTACTATACACAATGGTACGGGAGAGGTGGTGTACTATATACAACGGTACAGTAAGGAGGAACAAAATTGGCCAATTCATTCAATCGGTTCATAGTCGGATTGGGAATGCTAGTGATTGGCTGTACGCTAGTGGGAGGTACTATCAAAGCATTGGTTTGCACAAAAGGTTGAAAGTTAGTTTGCCCACTAATCTAATTCTACGGCATGCCATACAAAGATTGTTCTACACCAGATGTGTTAGGCGCCGATGAGCTAGTAGAAGGACCTACATGCGCAACATGAGTGGAGGACGATGCAACACCAACATTTTTTTAATGATTTAGACAAGTTCATTAGCCAAGACCTTTTTCATGTCGGCAAAATAGTATGAAAGGTCTTCAAAAGTAACAAGGGTGTGCGGAGATGTTCTCATGTTGGCAGCACCCACAGCTGCGTCGTTGACGACGGTCAGGAGAACGGCTTCCTTCACTTGAGAGATCGCTCCTTGACGATCCTTCTTGAAAGCACGTGAGGAAGTCTTGTAGCTCCTGATCGTTCTGCGTCTTGTGGTGCTCCTCGATGGCCTTTTGACGCTCTAAGAACGCCTTACAAGCCTCCTCTGGCAACTCCTCCAACGACGGCATGACGATATTTGTCGGTGAAATCTCGGAAGACAGTGCAAGAACGATGATTCGGTGTGCAACCGAAATCTCTTGTCCCCAGTGTTTGATGTCAAAACGGATCTCAGGCCAACATACTAGGCGCGCGTTCCTGTGCAGAAACGCCAGCGCCGCCTTGATGTCGGATTTGAACTGTATCATCTAGAAAGTCGAGCTCGAGAGGGGGCCCATCAAAGCAAGACCTTCTTAGGGTTGATCCGGGCTCAGTCAGGCCAGCCAGATAGCCTTCAAACGTTGTCGGGACGAAGAAAAAACAACAAAATAGAGGTCTAGTAAGGGGATTAGGGTTTGGAGAGGTACAAAATGTAAAGGCAAATGATATGATCGATTGGGATTACCCCTCAACCAGCCTTAGGCCTCTGTATATAGAGGTGGGGTGGTCTTACCCCGTGCAGCCGCAAATCTCCTAGACTAGAAAACAAATTAGCTCTGATTTCCTGTAAAACTTTCAAAAAAAATAGGATTACTGGACCCTCCGGTGAAGTTTCGGAGACTCTGGCGCCGAACACTCTGGTCAGCTGCTGGAGACTCCGGTCGGCTCTAGCCGGTTCCACAAGGGGTGTCGTCGGATATTCTAGCCCATTGTTAAACACTTCGGGCCCATTCCAGAAGGGGGTCCACCGAACACTCTGGTATAAGGCCGGACACTCTAATGGTTCTGGGCCGATTACAGAAAGGGTCTTTCGGACACTCCGGCGTGGGACGGGTGACTCCGGTACCGAACACTCTGGTCTCGTGTTGGACATTCCAGTGAATTTTTGGCAATTGCAGAAAGGGGTCAGCTGGACCCTTCGGCCCTGTGCCGGACACTCCGATGAATTTCTCGCGATTCCAGAAGGGGGTCGGCCAAACTCTCGGGCCCTGTGCCTAACACTCCGGTGTATTAGAATGCCGACTCCAGAATGGGTCGGTCAGAGACTCTGACACAGTGCTGGACAGTTCGGTTTTTGCAAATTTTGAGTGTCAACAACATGAAAAGTGGTTAGGTGTAAAAGATAATTTATGTCTCTAGCTCTGCTCCAAAACTATCTTTATAAATTACTTCCTCCTATGAAAAAAGGAAGTCATTTTGGATGACAAAGTCTTCAAAGCATAACTCTCACTCCTAATATCTATAAAAAATATTTAATGTAAAGTGAACTATGAATATTTTATGAAAATATTTTTTAAGACAAATCTAATCATTTTATTTTTGTATTTCAAATTTAATAAATTTTAAATTATTTGTAATTTATATTCCCAATCTTTGACCAAAATATTGTATAAAATAACTTTTTTTAGACTAGAAGGAGTACGCATTTGAAGTGACCTGACATGTCTTACTCCCTACGTCCCTGAAAGTGTCATTTTCTGACTTTGAGATCACGTGTTTGACTATTCATCTTATTGAAAAAATTATAAAAGTATCATTTATTTTGCTATGAATTTTTTTTATATTAGAAATACTTTAAATATGACTTTTTTATTTTTAAATTTTCTTAACTTTTTTGAATAAAACGAATGGTTGAACGTGATATATTGAAGTAAAAAAGTAACACTTTTTCAGAGACGGAGGGAGTATATATCTATCTGTATTTTTCTTGCGCTTGTTTTTAATTCATTCCATATTTTACCATCATTAGTTACTGTTGATGGAGGGGTATCAACAAATAATTGTCCCCGTCCAAAACTTGGTAGCGCCGCCGTCCACTCCCTTGTGTTGGTGTCCACCGTCGCCGGGAAGCACAAACGCCTTCGTTGCCACCGCGACTCGGCGCAACGCAACCACCTCGTGAATCTAGCCCTACGCCACGCATGTGATCAGATATTCGACGAAATGCCCGAGTGGGGGCGAGGTCCTTAATCGGACGTCGGAGGACTGCATCAGTCGATCGGTGTTCTCAGAGGTCTGGAGGAAGGATTCCTTTTCTAAAGTGGCGTAGCTTGCTTTAAGTCTGAGCCTGAGGGGATGTGGATGCATTTGATGCTGCTGAATTCAGAACTGAATTTTCTGAACATGCAGCATGAATGGTTCGTGGCATATGAATGCATTATCGGTTAAATTGATACTGTCAGTATTGAGACCCTGTTTGTTTAAGGTGGCTGTGTTTCCCTGTTTGGTTGTCACTACTAAGCTGTTTTTGAGGATGGCGGAGGATGATACCATGATTGCTATACAGAAGTGAGTGATGTTTATGTTCTGCCCATACTCATCTGGTTGAGTACTTGGAAGGAACAGTCTTTTGATTGATTGGATAGTGGTTCTCAGAAGGTCCCCTACATCTTCTGAATAAAACTAAGGTAGCTGCAGCAGTGAGACTGGGTGACAGCATATGTCTTGGTTTGGTATCTTGGAACTAGTGACCTTCTGCAAAGATGCATTGAGAATTTGATAGGTGCAGATACTTTGATGGAGGCTGTTTTGTAATTGGATGCTCTTCCAAAGTTTGCAATGGGCATACTAATGTTATATTGGCAGAATGAAGCAGACTGCTGCAGACAAGCAGTAACTTGGATGGGATCAGTGACGAAGGTAGATAGTATAATTTAGCAAGGATGCTGGCTTTATATACATGAAGATTAGAGGATGTTCTTCAAGTTCTCAGGTGATTTTCATTCTGGTGAGTTGAACACGCTGCTTTATGTTTCGGTGTTGTATGTTCCTTATTTATATTTTGGAGCCCTTATCTACAAACGAAATACTATGGAGCATTGATTTGCACTTGAAGTCAGAAGGATACATTTTTAATGTGATAGGAATGTTTCAAGACTGCTCCATCTCCCACAACCACATAATTTGTTCGGTAGCAGACTGAAAAGGACAATTTAGCTGAAAATCATGCTTTTTTTCAATCTAAAATAATCCATATGGATGGACATAGGTTTCTTTTTGTCCTAACGATTTACATTTAGCTCGTATAACTACATTGAAAACAATCATCTGACATTGGTAAAAAAAATTACACTCTATTAGGCAAGATTTGTACAACTCTTATCCTGTGCAGCTGAAAATTTTGAGTCAGAATCATTGGGTAAGAAGATCCATAGTGAATTTGTACATAGTTGTGAGTGAAATCAATCTTATGTCTTCAAAATCGTAATGGACAAGATCATTGTCAAGGCACTAGTACTCATTGTTGTGTGCAATATTTGAGCAACACATACAGGGTGAGAAGGAAAAAGTTTATAAAAATCAGTCCATGTTAAAGTGTAACTGCTAGAATCTTTATTGTCTAATAAAACATGTACGGAGTAGTTGTTTGTTGCCACATGCATCTTGGAAGATTTTTCTAATAGACTCTTCTGTCTATAACCTGCTGGTCTCATAAAATGTACATTTAATTGTCAATTTGGGGATACTTATTTGTGCATGACAAAAAGGCCGTGGGCAGGATGTAAAACTCTAATTGCCATTATTGGAGATCCCAGGGAATTAGTGTATGATATTATACAGGTTACAATTGCTTTTCAACAATTGAGAGATAATTCTCCTGCACTAATTTTTTATATACATGAATACGTGTATCTTATACACGCGGCACACCTTAGTTAAGTTGAAGCATATGTGCATGGTCATAAAAAAATAAGTAGTGTATCATATCATACTTGTTTGGGGTGACAACACTTTCTTGTCTCATTTTTCATTACTATTCTAGCTCATTTATTGTTAAACAAGAATCACTTGCTCGGATTTTTGGGTCGTTTATGTCCTACTTATATGTTGCAGTTCATTGTCTTCCCTTGTTTTATCATCTATTTAACTACAATCCAAACGTAAAAAGAATCATCGTCGACAACAGGAAGGCAAGAACAAGATTTGCCGTTGAAGACTTTCTTACAAGAAGAAGATCTCATCACAAGGAAGTTGCAGATGAAGCCTGGACGTCATCGTATTATTGATATGCTTTCTTGATTGTTTGGATTCTTTTGAATCCTTGAGCTTGCCTTTATCAACCTGAAGCTCGTCATCGACAATAACGCAACAAGAACTATCAAAGACCCTCGCCAAGTCATTCGAACGAGTGGAGCAAAGGAAGTGCTAAAAGTCAACCTAAGTTGCTTGTATGTTGTGAACATCCTTTCCTTGATCATACCTCATAATAGATGCAAATATGTAAATCAATAAATAAACAAATAAATAAATAAAAGAACATTCTTTCCAAGTTCATTTAACCCTCATCAATATAATCAAATTGGTGCCCTTAAATGTAAACCTTCTAACCCTACCTTACAGAATCTCGGGGCGAGATTCTTGTTAAGGGGGGTAGTGTGTCATGCCCTAAACTTTCAATTTAGCGAGATGAATAATTCTAAATAATAATTAAAAAATTATAAATTATTTTTTAAAAAAATTCAATTTCAATTTTAATCTTATTATTTAACATGGTGTTATAAAATGGGATTGTTTTTATTTCAAAGGCATGTCATGTTTATTAAAGTTATCATTTATAAAGTGTGTTTCTTCAATTCCCTAAAAAGGTTTTATGAAATTTATAAAATAAATATGAATTATCAAATAAAAATATTAAACAATACAAAGTCATTTTAAATGAATTCTCTATACAAAAATTGAGTTTTACGTAATTTGAAATTCAAGCAGTACTTAAATTATCTTGAAAAAAACAAATTAAAAATTTTTATGGTTTAACATATTTTTTAAAAAAAAGGGTTGCTTTTATTTCAAAGGCATGCTTATTTTGAAAAAAAAAATGTGTTTCTTCAATTCCTAAAATGTTTAATAAATTACAATATTTGAATCATCAAATCAATCTTTTAAATATTCTAAAGTCTTTTCAAATGAATTGCTTTTGGAAAAAAATAAAATTAAAAATTATTTCAAGAAATTTATTTTTAATATTGAATTCTGTTTAAATTCTCCTGAAAGTAAAAGTTTAATATTTTCTTAACATTTAATGTGCTTTTATAAAATGGGTTTGTTTTT
>BCLF01000024.1:1052836-1090330 GCA_001602275.1 Zoysia japonica | reverse complement strand
TCCAGCGACGCCCAGCGCCGCTGCCCGGTCCGCCATGCTCGCCGCCCTGCTCCGCCCCTGGCACACCCTTCGGCCCGAACAATCCACTCTACCCAACGGACAAATCACCGCCGCCTCCGCCATAACCCCTTGCTGCGCGCGTGCGCTCAGCCTCGTCGCCGCATTCAAGCCACACCGGCCGCCCTTCGCCTATAAATAGAAACCCCGAGCCTTCCCCGAACCTCCTCGGCCACTCTCCGCTCTCAGGCCCGGTCGGCCGCGGAGAATTTCCCTCTTTCCCAACTTCCTTGCCGCCACGGCCGCCGCCGCCATTCACCATCTCCGGTGAGCCTTCTCTCTGCGTGTAGACCTTCCCGAGGACTCACTTCCTTGATCCCAGGCCGCTCCGAGGGACCCCGGTCGTCGACGGCGTTCAGCGCCGTGAGCTTGCCTCCGCACGCCGCCCTCCTCCGTCGCCAACCCTCTTCGGCAGAAAAAAACGTCGACGACAACCTCCTCTAGAGGACCGCGGTGCGCTCCTCTCTCTCCCGGGCCTGTTCCCGTCGAGGTTAAGCCGCCGCGACGAACCCCGGCCGCTCTCCGGCCACTTCCAGCCATGGCGCCGCCGCCCCTATCGTGGCCGGCAGCCGCGTCACCCTTCGGCCTCTGAAGGCCGTCCGTTTGGGCGCGGACGGCTGAGATTAGAAGAACCCTCCCCAACCGACCGATTTGATCTACACCGTCCGATCCAAAATCGACGGTCAGATTAGACCGAGCGTAAATGAAGTCTATTTTAAAATCGAGCCGCCCATTAGGTATCCAACGTTCCCCGAGTTGCCACGTCACTTCTTAAGTCCTAGCCACACAAATCAAGATCGACGGATGGATTCGGGCCACGCCATCTATTGAACCTGAACCACCCATCTAGATCCGAAGGCCCTCAAGCCTCCAGGTCACTCAAATGATTTCAACCATCCCCGCCAGATCTAACGGCTTAGATTAAATCAGCCAAGTTTTCTAAAAGAAAAATAAAAGAAACCTGTCGACCCCACCTCTCAGCCTAATAGTGCAAAATGCTAGGTGCACCCAAAAAATATTTTCAGAAGCCTTTCTCCAATACAAAAATAATTCCATGAATTTCTAGGAAAATGTCATTTTTGCACTTAAGCCCCTGCCATTCTGAAAATTATATTCTAGCCCTGATAATTTTACAGAAAGACCCCTGACCTTTTCTTTAATTACATCTTAGTCCTAAAATATTTACACTTACCACCCTGTACTTTTGTATAATTACATTTAGGTCCTTGACCACTTCTGTGAAATTTCAGAGCAGCCCCTAGCAACCTTTTAATAATTATGAATAGGTCCCTATAGACCCTGACGCACTGTAAATGCCATATCTTTTCAACCGTAGCTTCGATTCCGATGATTCTTGCGCTCACACGACTGTCACGACGTGAGCTACACTATGGAATCACTTTCAAATCCTAGAAGCCCCCACACTTTCCCTAGTTCAATTTATAAACCTATGGCTTCCGATAAGACACTCTCCAACACCAATAAATCCATAGCTAATCATTTCATTATCCGGAATCTCGCAACCACTCCAACCAAACTCCAACCCTATCATCAGTATCTGTCCATTTTACTCTTCTTTTTTGGTATTTGAGTTTATTGGAGTCTGTTTATTTAATTATCGATCTTTAAGCTATCTGCTCTTTTATTTAAGAATGTTATTTAAGGTTATACATTTTAACTAGTGTCCAGCATATAGTTATATTAAATATAGAATAATCATATGATTAGTATGCATCCAACCCTACATTAGCCAACATTATTGTATGTCCCATATAATGTTAGCCTCACACTTATAATTAAGCAATTAAACGCTAATTACTAGAATGTAACCATATATTAGGGAATCGAGCGATTAAGCTACGGCCTCATGTATTCATTTATTTGACACAAATTAAGTACAAGATAATTAAGATAAAGTTAGCAAATAATCACTAATTTAGGATACTAATTAGTAACTAGTAAATAATCATCAATACATGATAGTAAATAGTAGAACGATGTAGGAAATGACATGTCGCATGCTTAGTAACATTTTAAGTGCATAGATATGTATATACGAATACACTTATTCATAACAGTGTGATAATACTTTAGGAGCTAGATAATGCGTACATGCACATGACCTACTAACACCTCATATAGCATAGCTTAATGAGCTAAGTGTTTACTCATTGTTCTTTAGTAAATATAGACAAGACGAGATAATGCCTAAAATAACATATCACATACATAGCATGCTCATTAAGTAAGCATTATATTAGCGTATAACCCCATTGGTGCCTGTAGATACTCATATCACATATACTTACGTAGTTTAATAAAATAGTCACGCAAACATTGTTTAAGATAGATCAGTAATCAATTAGTCATTAATCCTTCGTAGATATTGCTAGGTAGTAACTACGCATGTGATACCACCTTAAACCTCTAGTAGTATATTAAACAAACCAAAATACTAACTTGTACTACAATAAAGACTAGTATAACATTTATCATGTATAGTTATACTTAAATGTCTATGTAACCTTGTAAGCAATATAAGAAAGTAGCTAAATAAATATTATAGTAATTGACCTGTAGTAAATAACACTACGATACACATCGATTAATGAGCATTGCATTAGGATCGACACCATGTCATGCATAATTTACCCATAGTTTCCTCGTGGCGTTCTTTTGGCTCCTATTCGAAGTTGATCGGGTCTTATCGGTTCTTCTCGAGCTTTTTGTTTACGGTAGTTTTATTAGCCATATTCTATCATGTAGACAACGCAGAGTTCGAAGAAGAGCTGGACCCAAGAGAAGACAGAAGAAGGGACATTCAAGGAAAAGCCCGAAGACCTCGGCATCAAGCAGGCAACTCAAGACTCAGAGACCTGAAGATTATCAAGAAAACAAGTTCTAAAGATTAAGGATTTGCAGGCAAGCTCTAACCCCTTGATCATATTCATCCTATATTTTGCTTGCGCACCCATACGACCTAAATGCTTGCATATCTATTTTAATATATGTTAAAAACCTTGTGTAGTAAATACCCTACTTAATTGTCACGTATTTATATTGATGTCAGTTGCTTGCTTTCATTAAATATGAATACCACCTTGTTACCCGTTGATGACGCTCTCTTGATAACCATAGGACTTCCTTCGTTAAAGTCCTTAACGAATGGAAAGATACCTTGATATTAGATTTGCTTAGGAACCCTTATGTGATGCAGCGCATCACCACACCATACCCCAATCATCTTATCAAAGGTGTCAAAATATGTTTGGTGGTGTGCGTGAAATAAAGTGGGATGGGTGTTAGTGCAACTGGTGCTAGGTGATGGGAAGGGATAATGTTTTTGGTCGTGGGGCGGGCTCCTAGAACTGTGTGCTATGTGTAAGCTTCGGACTGGTCCACCTGTCGTGGACGAGCGTCGCCCCTGCCATATAAAGACCGGTTTATCGGACCTCAACGTAGTGCTTACGTGCAACCATAGAACCTTTGTTCTTAGGAAGGTCTCACCTTCACCCTTTGGTATCCATGTGGCCCCCTAAGGCGGTTGGTTGGTACACAAGTCGCAGGAAGTGGGCGTGAGATAACTCGCTGCCTAGTCTACGATTACAGCAATGGCCCGCGCCATGGGAATTGTACAACCCATGGCATAGCCCCTGGGTACTTGGTAATGACCCGAACCGTGCGGGCGTCCAGGGAGTCACGGGAACGTGCTATCGCGTCAGCGGGCTTGCTCTCTAGGGATGACCCCTGTTAGCATCTTGAGGAGACTTTGTGGATACCTTAGTGCGTGAAAAGTGGGCGTTATGTGACTCTGTTGATCAAGAGAAGCATAGCCTGTGGGTACAGTGTACAACCTCTGCAGAGTGTATAATCCATCCGGAATGGCCGTTGTCACGGTATTGGCACACTACAGCTTGGGCTCACTTTGATTAGACTAGATTATCTTCTTGATGGTGTGAGTGGGAGTAGGTGCCCGTGTTTTGGAATGTGAAGGCAGAGTGTGCCTGGAGACGGTACGGTTGCGTGCTATCTCCCCGACTAAAATGTGGGGACTGACGGGATTGATGAACATCTCCCGCAGGACCAACCTACTTAAAAATGGACAGCAACTACTCTATGTACTTCCCTATTTGCAAAGCCTCTATAGTGAACCCTGCATAAAAGATTGGCTTTGTGCAAAAGGAAACCCCGTGGCCTAATCCTTGCTATAACCACATATGTATATATATATATATATCGCTGTTTAGTGATAGGGCTTGCGGAGTACCTTATGTACTCACAGTTTTCAATTGTGGTTTTTTGCCAGAGAGGATTCGTAGAAGACGACGACGTGCCGGGTATTAGTCCTACCTCCCAAGTTTGCTTGTGGAGTTGGGCCCTGTTTTTCCGCTGTTTGCTTCACCTCTAACTGGTCGACTGGTTGTGGATTGTTTCAATCCTCACCAAGTTACCGCTAAAGGTTCGATATCAGGTATATCAAGTATGCTTTTGAAATACATTCTGATGTGTTAGTACGTATCAGCTACTAATCTAAGGACTGATACGTGATGCACAGCGTATCCTAAAAATGGGGTATGACAGAGTGGTATCAGAGCCATACTTGGCCGTAGGGCGAAACCCTTAGGATTCTTCCCCTTGAAATCAGCTATTTTGGATAAAAACTATTTCCTAAAAAAAACTGCTCCTTCACTTGTCTCTATTTTAAAACATTTCTAAATCTTCTGCCTAGTCTCCAACTGCTGGAAGAGAAGATTTACCAATGAAGACCATACAGGGTAACTACGCCTATGAAAATGATGACGCATACAAGGGATCAAACAACCATGGGACCGTGATCAGAAATAGATAGAAAAGAGTCTATGATGGAAAAATTGGAGTAATATGGATCGCACCCCATGATGGCACTGAGGTCCCATGCTGTTCAGAGCAATGAAAGGCGACCATGACCTCGAAGCAATTACTGCCTTGCGGTAAAATTTTATCGAGGGGAATTGTCACGGAGACTATTTGGAATTCACAACGGTTGAACAAGAATAACAGTGGTTCCCTTGGAAAACCTGATAGTCAACACAACCCACTTGAAGTAAAAGTGGAGTACTCCCAAACCTTGGTATGACCCTACCTTCCATTTATTTTAAGTAGGGTAGCATTTGTAAAGGAGTTGTAAGCTTACCTACGTTGAACCCATGAACAGTATCTATGGTTACTATGGAATGCCTTGAGCCGACAACCTGAACCAATGTGGAGCTTGAGAATAACAAGTATGGTGATCAGTGGAGTACAAAGGACACGATAGTTGTCCTTGTCCTAAAACCCTGACCTACGTTCGTAGAACGCTTACACTTAATAACCACAACTAATAAATCACGTTGCTTGTGTGAATTTGCCGGTCTTCTTTCGAATCTTTGTTGAGGGTCTTGTGTGCTCTAACCTAACTAAAGATCATTAATAAAGAAAACAAAGATAGTAATAACTTGACCTAGCCTTTAACCATGACCCTTAGCTAACCTCGGTTGTAATAGTCCAGGATGTCACCACAGAAGTCCACGCAGACCCTTGAGCACAGGAGCAGGAGACTCACGACAGTAGAGAACCGCCATGAATGGCTCGCAAACCAAGAAAGGATAAATCAAGAAGAAGAAAGATAGGATGTCACAGACAAGGTTGAACAGCAGACAAATCAGCCTACTGAAAAAAAAACATTCTAGAAACCGGTACCTTCAGCATCCGGAGTAGTAGTGAGATATCACATCAACTACCACTGTTTGATTTCCTAAGTTGGTGCAATGGCAACACAAACTCAACTTATACAAGGAATGATGCTAGAGCTTCAGAACATCCGTGGCAACGAACCACCAGAGTCTCAAGATGGTAGAGTTTATGAAGCTTAAACCCCTAGTATATGATAGCACTGAAGATGATCCCTTGACCGCAGACGGTTGGCTTAGAGACATCACTAAGAAACTCAACACAGTTGCTGCCGATTGTCACGAGAAATAAAAGCTAGCCGCCCACCAGCTTATTGGAACTGCTGGAGGATGGTGGGATACCTTCTGTGAAGCAGCCACAGACCCGGAAAGCATCACATGGGATGGATTCTCGGAAGCTTTTCAAAGCTATCACTTTCCAAAAGGAATCATCAAATTAAAAGCCGATGAGTTCAATGATCTCAAAAAAAAAAGGGGGGGGGAACATGACAGTCCACCAGTACACCAGAAAGATTATGTAGTTGGCTCGATACGCACCAGAAGAAGTGAACACAGATGAAAAGATGCAAGAATCCTACCGAGAAGGACTGAATGATGAGTTGAACGAGCGACTGGTCACTCACATATATCTAGATTTTAACTTACTTATGAGTAAGACCATATTGCTCAAAGCTACACGTGGTAAGACTAGGTAAGGAAGAAAACTATGAAATTCCAGAAGAGAAGGTTGAAGAACCAGATATGACTGAGGAACCCAAGTTCACTCATCCACGTAAACCAAGGCACCGAAAGATCATGAAGCGTAATGCTTTTAAGGCCAGACAGCAGAAAACCTCTGCAAAACAGTATGACTCAGAGACTGCCTCACAACAGAAGACTAGTAACAGCCTTACACCGAGACCCAATGGTCAAAAAGTATGTTATTGCTGCAAGGGTTCCAACCACTTCGTGACCAAATGCCCATTCAAAAGATGGTTGTTCCAAAAAGCAGCAAAGGCAAGAAGAAGGAAACCAGTAGCCGATATTACGGGAGCTCCACCCCAAGCTTCTGAGCAGCAAGATCAGCTCTCACTGATGGGATGAGGTAGTTTGAATTCCCCCAAGGCTACCAGAAGGCTACCAGATGTAGTTCACCGTGTACCTGTTAGAGCTGTCTCGTTATGTATGGAACAACACTTTGTTAAGTATTTCAAGCATTGGTACTGTGACCACGGTTGTCAAGATATCCTTGTGCAGCTCACGCATTTCTAAATAGCCGTACCTAAAAGCCTTCTTAAGTGGGGTAGGTTCCCTCATCAGCGCCTTAGTAGCCTATGTTAGCTGGCCCGATCGAGACCTATACGAAGTCAGGATACCACTAAGCACCGACCGCAAGACGAAGACTGACAAGGATTCAAGTGCTGAGACAATCCTTGAGGATAATTTTGAAGAACAAGATATTCAAAAAGTATAATAATAATAGCAATGATCAGTAAAAATACCAACAACTGCTCTATGTACTTCTCTATTTGCAAAGCCTCTATAGTGAACCATGCATAAAAGATTGGCTTTGTGCAAAAGGAAATCCCGTGGCCTAATCCTTGCTATAACCACATATGCATATATATATATATATGTACATATACATATACATATACATATACATATACATATACATATATATATATATATATATGTATCGCTGTTTAGTGATAGGGCTTGCGGAGTACCTTATGTACTCACAGTTTTCAATTGTGGTTTTTAGTCAGAGAGGATTCATAGAAGACGACGACGTGCCGGGTATTAGTCCTACCTCCCAAGTTTGCTTGTGGAGTTGGGCCCTGTTTTTCCGCTGTTTGCTTCACCTCTAGCTGGTCGACTGGTTGTGGATTGTTTCAATCCACACCAAGTTACCACTAAAGGTCCGATATCAGGTATATTCTTCCATTCGAAGTATGTATTTGAAATACATTCTGATGTGTTAGTACGTATCAGCTACTGATTCAGGAACTGATATGTGATGCACAGCGTATCCCAAAAATGGGGTATGACACACCAGGCCCAGCCACCACCTCTTCTCTTCCTCTCACTGACACGTGGGCCCCACCTGTCAACTCTATCCCCAACCACCAGCCAAGCCACCACGCCTGCAACCACCGCCGGCCGAAATCTCCGCCGAACCAGCCGTGCCGCGTCCTGATATTCCACCGCAACGTCGTCCCCGACTTTGGCGCGCCTCTTCCCGTTATAAGCCGCTGACCCCTGCCTCGTTTCGCCCCAAAATCCGAGCTCTCCCCCGGAAACCGTAGCTGCCATGCCGTGCCGCCCTACCAAGCCGCCCCGGCCGCCTCTAATCCTGTGCCAAGCATCTCTGATCTGCGCCTCCCCCGCCAAGATGCTTCCCTCCGCCGGTCCATGCCCAGATCAGCCGCTAGCTGTCGCTGAATTCCAGCCGTAGCAACTAACCGTCGCAGCCCCTTGTCCGGCCAACTTCATCGTCGATCGAGCCCACAGTAATGATGTCCTTGGGCTTCCCTCCATTTTACACTTGTCCCCATCAAGAACTGGCAACCGGAGCGCCGATTCCGGCCTACTCCGGTGAGGAGGCCATGGCGCCGCCGCCGCCGGCAGCAGGCCACCGCTGCCTGGCCGCGCGCCCTGTCAGCCGTCGGATCCCGTAGGGACGGGCCAGATTAGATCCATTTATATTATTTGATTTAATTAAATCGCATCCACCCGATCCAAATCCAACGGCCAAGATTAGACCACGTGTATCAAAAATCCTATACATCTGATTTGAATCCGACGACCGAGATCAGATCAACCCCTTCACTTATTAGATCTAATCCAGGCCACCCGATCTAGATCCAAGATCCCGCATGATGCCACATCCTCAATTCAACCCCATCCGTTCATTTCGACATCTAAGGGCTAGACTAATTCCAGATTATAGAATAAAAATAAATAAATCCATTACCGCATCAGCATGAGGTCATAATGACGCCACCATACAGGATTAATTAAAATTATTTAGAAATTAGATAAATTAATGTTGTATTAATCTGTTAATTATAGTTTTAATAATAATCATAATAGCAAAATAATTAATAATATTATTAATTCGAATAATAACAATTGTAATTACTAATTTTACAGAAGAACCCTATACTTTTATTTAATTACAACAAATCATTGCCTTATGACATTTACATTTTTAGCCCCTATGATTTTCTGTAATTAATTTTTAGTCATTAATGAATTCTAAAAACTCCAACTAAGTCCTCAAAACTTAATTTTAATTACAAATTAACCCATAAATAGTAATAATAATGATGATACTTATAATAATCATATAACAATATATATACTTTTATAGTAATAATAATTAGTATAATTAATAATAATTATAAAATATCATAATATAATAATAATGCTATTAGTTGAAATAATTATTAAAAAATAGTGAAATAATATGATAATATTATTATTCTACTAAAAAGAATAATAAATATATTACATAATGATATTAACATTATTAAAGATAATGAAATATAATAACACCATTATTAATGTTAATCGTGATAATTTGAATAGTATAATATAACCGTAATATTACTTATATTGCCAATAATAATAATAATAATAATTGTGATACTAGTATCTTTATAATTAAACCAACTTTAGTAAATTATAAAGTTAATCTTTGTCGATTAATAAATCTATTTCAAAACCCAAAGTTTTATAAATTAATATATCTTACTGTTCTAATTTAATAAACTGCACCTAAGTCCCCAAAATTTATTTTTAATTGCAGATTAATCCCTGGAACCGTATAAATATCATAACTTTTAAACCGTAACTCCGATTTAAATGAATTTTATACCAAAATGATTGTATCAAATTAACCTACGCATTTATGATGTCATCATATTGATTCTTTTCTGTTGTATACATGGTTGTGATTGAATTGTGTTCTTTGTCTGTTGTGCCTGCGCTTAGACGAATTCGCTCTTGATCCGCTTTGCAAGGACTTCAAGAATCAGAACTCTAAGATCATTGAGCAGCAATAACATTACAAAGGCAAGTGTCCTTGACCACTTTGTGCCTACTTTACAAAATCCCCTATCTTGTAGATTGTATGCTTGTGTCAAATTGAATGCGCACATACTATTAGAAATTTGTCTAGTTTTTCCTTATTATGCCTTGTCACCCTAGTTTACCTTTTTGTTGGGTAAATCATATACTTAGCTTGCTGTTGTCGGGATGGGTGATATTAAATGGATTTATTATCATATACTTGCTTCACGAGGATTAATGAGTTATTTAATAGTAACTTAGAGATTAGTGATTTAGAGGATATGTTTGGTGTAGGACTGTGTGCGGGGTTACCGGCACTGTTCCTTAGTATATTATCTTCCCAAATCTAAGGATCGGTTCGTGGAGCGACCAACGATGTGTTACCGTACAACCACGAGCTAAGTATGGACGCGGCATGGCGTAGTAAGTGGTGGAGACTAGTTCTGTGCGTGCCAGTTGGTGGAGCAGGGAAAGCTGGTTAGGCCTGGATCCGCCTGGAGAGATATATGTGGAGAAAGGAGGGTTAATCTCGGGAACCATTTGGCACAAGAGGGGGGCCTCTCGGGTTACGGTTAGTTTTCTGACGGGTGAAATCTCAGTGGGCACGTAGAAGCTAGAGGAAGCCATGGAAAAGCTTTGAAGTGATCTCCTTGCCCTCACACCAAAGTAAATGTGCGAGTGCGGAGCTAGCACAGGCATAACGGAGATTCTTTAGTCCACCTGGAAATAGGGGATGAAATCACTTCTCGTGGGGAATTGTGTACAACCTCTACAAAGTTAAAACTGTCATGACACCCGTGCTCACGGTCACGAGTATTGCATAGACCCTCACGTGATTAGCGGGATTTTGTATGGTTTGGTTGGTGATCACAGTGGGAGATTGTGATTGGTTCTTATGTTGGTTCTACCGCTTATAGGTATGATGTCTATCACTTAGTAAATAGGTGCTTAATAAGAAGTGTGTTTCTATTGTGTGCTTTTATGCAAAAAAAACCCTATATTGCCTTTGTCTTGTTTGTTACCACATGTCATCTTTTTTCCACACGTGCTGAGTACATCCCGTACTCAACCTTGCATTTATAAATGCTCCTCAGTTGAAAAAAAATTAGGAGGATGTCGAAGACACAGGAGCTAAAGTTTAGATGTGCTGTCTCTCCGATCGACTGCTTGTGGAAGCTGCATTGCATTTGGTTTACTTTTCCGCTGCATTCGGTAATCGTTGTTTTTTTCTTTTTAATCGTAACATTGTTTTGTTTTACCATTAATAAAATCTTTTTATGTGTGAAACTTGATTCTTAGGCACACATAAAGGGTCACTTAATTTTAGTCTTAAAACCGGGTGTGATAAATAATTTCTCATTCAACACTAGTAACAAATTTAATATTTATCAATTTTTCTATCTACTCTTGCTCATTTTGAAATTCTGTAAGAACAGTGTATAGAAAGCGTTAATGCATAGAACTAGCAGTTTTACATGTTGGATCCATTGAATGTGCACTAGTACGGTAGAGCACTAAGGAGTATTTAGTATTAATAAATACTCATTATTATGAAGGCCACCTTAGTAGTACAAACTACCATCTAGCAAACTGTTTTGAGAAACGAGTTATGTTTGATCAAGACATGCAAAATTTAGAATAGAACAACTCATGGCTAATTCAGTCTGCAAGAAATAAAATTGACTTCCTAATGACGGGAATGTTTGATAGAAAAAATATCATCTCTGGTACTAGAACACCTACGACATAAAATGATTATCTTTTGTTTCATTTTTTTAACTGCCCTAGCTGCTACCACACACTGCAGATAATCTACACAAGTCATGGAACAGTATATTTTGTGATATTTGTGTAAATCAGATCATATTTTTATATAACTTGTTGTATCCCTAACTCTGCTGAGGTAGTATTATCACTGTACTCAATGTCTTATGGAGTACTGATCAGACAGTTCCACAAAAATCCTAACTTCTCTTTTGACTTGGACCGTTACATGCAACAGCAACAAATTAACGCCCTATAGAAGGCATTAATAGTTAGTACTGCACTGATCTATTTTCCATCATTGAATACATTAATTGATATTTGTTTCTCATGTAGGGTCCAGAAACTATTGGAGTACTCTCTTCATATTTAAGAGGAACTTGCATTGGCTGGCAGTCCAAAGCCCCAAGGTTTCGGGACAATGTAGAGCATTATGACTTATATGTGTGGTAAGATTTAATGTTCACAGTTTCTAATTATGGTACGATTATGCTAAAAAGTACTCTCTTCGGTTCATAATGTAGGTCGTTTTGAATAACGACACAATCTTCAAAGCATAAATATACTTTTAATTTTTATAAAAATATTTATTAAAAAATAATATATTTATACTTTTATAAAAATATTTTATAAGACAAATTTAATCATATAATTTTCATAATCATATACTTAATATATTAAAAGTTATTTGTAGTTTATATTTTTAATGTTTAACTAAAAATATTATTCTGAACGACTGAACCGGAGGTAGTATCGGTGAGGTGCAGTTATTTTGGTTGCCTCCTTCGTATGGTTCATTGCGTGTTAGTACAAGATTATGGGCTATTTCTAGGCTACCAAATTTTTACGCATTCAAAATAGCCTCTGCCGGCCGTCACGGCAGACCTAATTGTAAGCTGTCTGTCACTGACTCACTGCAGACTTCATTGTGAGCGATGACACGTCGTGTCTGTGCAACGCATTTACGTGTCATTGTGCTATACTATATGTTTATCTCAGAATAGGCTTCTTGACTCAGCCATTTTTTGTTTTTTGTTCAGAGTCTATCGGTGGCTCGGTCAGAGACAAAAAGATGATACTATTATAAAATGAAACGTATGCTGCTCCCAAGTCTGAAGGTAGACATCAGCATGAGGTAGCACCGCACTGCTACCTAAAACTTTTTTTTTCCCTTCAAGCATGTGTTTTTCGGAATGTGGTAGTGAATCACTTGAGTCAGTGTTTAAACCTATGGATAACAGTCATATCAATCACTTTGATGTGGTACTCCTTTGGTCCCAAAGTTACTTGTCATTCTATCATCCATAAGCTTTTCTAATTTACTTTTCATTCTCGCTTCTTAATACACATTTTTCTATTCTTAATACATATCTATTTTCTTAATGCATTTTTTTCTATTTCTAATACATATTTATCTCTATTTTTTTCCTTCCTTCTTATTTTTAACACAGTCCACATTTTCACCTCGCTTTAATTCCTTCCCGTACCCGAATCTAAAATAACAACTAAATTGATACGGAGGGATTAGTACATTTCATTTCTCTAATATCAATGCATGGATCCGGTCATTTTGCACCATGCAACTATAATGATTAATTAGCGTGAAAAGTTTGCTTTTGAGGGCATAAAGGAGCATTACCATCCTTGATCAGTCTGTTAATGGTTCAGATTAAGATGCGCGAATTAAATTCACTTAATAACTACTTGATCGCCTCGCTTACATATAAGCATTGTAGCATGTGCAACAATACTACAACTTTATCCACACAGCCCCATATAGCACACCTGTCTTTCACTCCTTGTATTGAGTCCGAGTAACTCAAATTTTCTTACTTGCAGTTTCCCTTTCTACATTACCAGGTTGCGAGCTATCTAGTGCAGGAGACTCAAGGTTTCCAGAGGCTTGATGGCATCAACCCTGCGCGGAGGCGTCTGCGGCATCGCTGGCACCGAAGGTTGCACGAACTTGCAGTTTGGGCACGCTGGGGAGGACTTGTATAGCATAACGAGAAGGTGGCAATTGACGCACGGCACAGCCACCATATGGTTGCCCGAGTTTACGCTGCCGTCGATCTTGCTCTCGGTGTCGTCTCGAAAAGCGAAGGGGCTTGCCCTGCCGTCCATGCTGGACGCGGTTGTGGAAATGTTGAGCTCCAGGTTCAGGGTTCCCTGCTCCAGACACTTGGGCCTCTCCCAAGTCTTCTTCATTGTCTTCCTGTTCAGGTAGTACATCCGTCCGCACTGCCACAAACATAAACAATATTTAAAATTATCATCGGAAAGAAAAACGAAAAGGGAAAAATAATTTGGAGCAAATAAAACGGTACTATAAATGCCTTGAGTTTCACAGCTAGTGCGACCATTTTTTGTGTGCCGATGTGCAGTGCACTCGTCAAGTTTACAAGTTGCCAACCTATCTAAATATTGCCATGCTTCTGTCAGTTCAGCAATGGCCGGTGTCATGTTGGCACCACGTAAGTTCTCTGATTTCTAAATGAATGGTTTTTCTTCAGCCATGCGACACCTTAGTTACTGCAAGTTGCATAGTTCCTTCCTTTCAATGCAGCCTAAGTACTACTATTTTCTTGCTAAGTATAACGAACAATTTAATAAGTAGTATGTTTATATGCTCACATGTAGGTCAAGGCACTGCTCCCAATCCAGGGGCAGAGGATCGCCGAGCTGGAGCTCCAGGCTGCTTGCATGGGAAATTGCCTCATCCCAGGCGAACTGCTTCCTTTTCTTCCCGCCGCTGCTGCCATCCGAGTCCGAAGGCGAGCTCCTGGAGCTCTTCGTTTTGCGGAAGCTCGCGGACACTTCCACCGATGTCAGCCCCAACGACAGCTCCGGCTGCACCTCCATCTTCTCTGTAAGCAACTCCCACCAGCTCTCGTCGGATTACTACTTTTGCTGTCTGGACAGTTTGTAGAGTGAGAGTTTATATACTGTTACCTCCCTGTTACTGCTACAAGGTGGTGCCGGATTGTGCACTGGGATATCCGATTTTATAGTGGTCATGGGAGGTGAGGAAGGGAGGAGAGTTCTCAATAAATGGGCCTCATCCAACGCCACAGTGAGGCAAGGCGAGACGAGGCGAGGGTCTGCAGTGCAGCCTGTGCATTGAAGGGCGGCAAGAGTGACCTTAAATGGGCTCAGCTCAAATCTCTCCACCTCCTCTCCATTTAAGTCTCCTCCGCGCGCTGCCGGCCGGCCGGCCGGACCTCCTGCTGCTGCTGGCGCGCCTTAACGTCGCGCCACCCGGCCGGGAGCTGAGCGGCGCGGAGCTATGGCTACGTCGTACCTCGCCCGTCATCAACAACCTGTTGCCGTCTGATATGATCTTACTGCGAGGCTGCGACCTGGCCTGGCTCCTCTAGTTAGACCCCTCTGTTCCAGCAGCGGTGTATACTCTGTACTCTTCTCGGATCCCACAGAAGCTTGCTTCGCTTAGAAGATGTCTACCAGTGATGAGGATATAGGCCCCGTTGAATCAAGAATTCGAATTATGAATTTTTAATTCTAGATTTTAAAATTTTAAAATCTCTATAAAATCTCTACAGTTTGGATTATATGATTTTAGCTAGATTTTTGTATTTTTATAATTTAAATTTAAAAAATTAAAATCATAATTGTTTAGATTACGTGATTTTATTATTTTAAGTATATTAGTTTGTATTATAGTATAAAAGTTTAAATAATATTTAGATTCATAAGATTCTTTAGGATTTTATAACCTTTTAAAATCTCATCCGTTTAAAAAATTATTAGATTTTGTTTTATCCGAATTTTTAGAATCCATAGGATTCAAACATCACCGCAGGTTTGGAGCTATATATGAATGCCATGCTTGTGCTCGTGTGTGCACATAATCAAAGCTTTATGCAGCTTGGATCTCTCGTATACGTTGTGTGAGAAAAGAAACCATGAGCTGATCATTTACAATCGGATGACTATTTATCTATGCTGCATACTCCACTAGGAAGGCCACTGTATCATATGAATAACTGCAATGGTTTCCAGTTTACTCCCTTTAAATATAGACAAAGTGCAAATAACCTCATAAATTATATTTCGGTTTATTTTACTCCGCCAAGATTTGATATTGGGTCAATTTACGTCTTCATAGAATTTATCTTTTTTTTAATTCTTTATACACGAGAATAATTTTAAAATGAAACTTTACAAGATGATACAACACATCGCCTATTTAAAAAATGGTTATAGATTTTTTATTATTTTTATTGGGAAAGATATTTAATAGTAAATTTATCTTTAAGGATACAAAACTATATGCAAAATAATAATAAAAATTTCAAGACGTATTTTTGAATATATGTGTTATAATGTGCTTTATCATTTCGTAAAGTTTCATATTAAGATTATGTTTGTGTATGAAGAATTAAAAAATTCTATGATGGGGTAGATAGAGTAAATCAAAATATAGTTTAAATAGTTATTTGTAATTTAGTTATACTTGAAAGAGTAAATTCAACTTTATCAATTAAATTAATATTCGTGATGAGAGTTCAATGCGAGGAACAGCAAAAGTGGAGTTGAATCTCGCAAGAGCTATGGAGTGCCCCCTGCCTTAAAGCCTCCATGGTACCGTCATCGCTTCAGTACCTACACCATTAACTCTGTTGTGGTAGCGATGAACTGCTTCTTGTGGGTGAGCATTCATGGCCATTGCATGTACGCCCTAACTCTAATCCTTATAAAGAGAGAGAGATAAGAGGGTAGAGGAGCTGATGTGCAATAAAAACGTCTCCCGCACCACCCCAACACCCACGCAGCAAGTACGTAAATGTATATAGGGCCAAGCCGAGGCAGGCATTACGAAAGAAATAAATAGGGCTTGTTGGGCTGACGACCCTCGTTTCTTCCCTGGGCTGGAGTAGCTCTTCCTGCACTCGCTCACCAGCGCCAACCATAACAATAAATAGAAGCGCCTCTATCTTTGGCCGTTGGGGCATGAATCTAATAAATGTTTGGCTATTAATTCAGGACAGCCCCTCTTGATTTGATGCTGTATGTTCTTCAGCGACAGGTCGATCCCCCGGAGCTTGACGTGCTGATGGATTTTGGAAGCTGATTGCATAAGCAGGTTTGTCTAAATAGCACTACTAGGCGTGTGGCATATGTTTGATGAACGTGTTAGCATCTGAACCTTTACGCCTACCTGCCTTGCTACTTCGAAGACCATACCGATGAGGATGTGATTTGATGCAATATGGATGAGTGCTAGGACTATTTCGTTGCAGTTGCAACAGATAAGCATTAAATTTAGGTCCACTCGATCATGATGGAAAATATCTTCAATTTATATGGTGATCGGGTACAAAAGAACTGCACAGACAAGCCATGTTTTTTTTCTTTGAAAAAATATTCTTATAGGAGGCGTTTTGGCAACTTCAAAGAAAATATCTTCAACTACTAGAGTGTTATCTTAGAATCGATTTTGGAAACAAACGAGTGAGCAATTTTGTCTCGGATTTCATGACCCTTACTCAAATTCTCAAAATTCGAGAATCGATCTCCTCACCGCTTCCGTCGATTGTGAGAATCGATAGTGATAACAAACACGTCCTTACTATCACTAATGATGTGCTAGCACATCAGATTGGTTGTATGGGTGTAAATTTCTAAGATATGGGAATAAAGATTCTTTTCTAGTTAATGGTTGTCCTGCCAGACATGATCCAGGGTCAGTGTGTCCTATTTGCTATGCGCTCGTATTCTTTCTTTCGATCTTGACTATGGTTGTGAGCTGTGCACAGGGCCGTCCCTTAGCAGGGGCAGGCTGGGCTACCGAACAGGGGCCCAAAAAACGTGGGGCCCCCAATTTAGGATTCATTAAGAAGTAATTAGTGGAGCTAATTCTTCGACTGGATGAAAATCAGAATCCTCCACAGCGTTAGCAGGCTGGCAATCTCCAGTCCAGCGCATCTCATTCTCACGCGTCACTCATGTGGGTGAAATCATATTTACATTCTACTTTGACACTAGAAAGACTAAATGAATTAGCGAATAACACTTGAAAATAATGATTTCTTGGAGCAGATTAAGTATAAGATATAAGGGGCAATAGCGTTTCGGCCATGAAAAAAAAAGCTAATTGTGAAAGAGTCATCGATTTTGAAATTTTGTGAAATAGCCATCGATTTTTTGAACCGAACCACAGTTTTACCGTAAGTCCGTTATGTAGTGCTACCGGTATCAACTTTGGTGCAAAAAGACAGAATTACCCTTCGTGATTATATCACAGTTTTGATAATTTAATTGTGTTTCTACCATGGTTTTGACTTAATTTGAAAAAAAAAAATTGTTCAAAATTAAAAATCTGAACAAAATTTGACTTAATTTTTTTAAAAAATTTACAATATGATTTTTAATTTAAATCTCAACAATATTTCAAATATAAATTTTGACAGTATTTTTGCTCAATATTGACACATACAACCAACATATCCATCAATCATATCCAACAAAAGCATAGTCCAACAATCAACGTATCAATCAACTAACATATCCATCAACCAACATATCCAGCAAACATCACATTTAAGGGTCAATGCCAAGCAATTGAGCTAGCCTCCCTCCCCTTCGCCCTCCTCTTCCTTGCTGTCCTCTCCCTCTTCCCCTCCCTCCCTCTTTCTCTCCCTCTTCCTCTTGCTGTTGACTGTCCTCCTCCTCCTCCTCCTAAGTTCATGTCATCCACAACAGCACTTGCCCTTGAAAAGAAAATAAATGTGTTACAAAAGAAGTAACAAATAATTAGTGACTAAGTTAGTAAAGAATAACTTACTTCATAGCATTTTCACCACTTGGACCATCATCTTTCGACATCCTCCTTCTTTGACTAGCTGTGAGATCACCTTAGCAATACTTAGCCGTATGGCCATTTTCATTGCATTCAGTACAAGTCCTCTTCTTGCTAGTGTCAACCTCATCAGATGCTCTAATCTTAGCCACTCTAGGCCTTCCAGATTTTCTTCTTAATTTTGGCTTCCTAATTTTATAGCCTAGAGTAACACGTTGCCACTGATGCTTAGATGACATTGCTTTGAAAATACTGCATAAGCTTTTTTGAACCTCTCAATGAAGAAGTATTCATGCACAAACTCTTTCATGTTCACCTCTCTTAGAAGTGTGGCAATGAAAGCTAAAGTATGATTACAAGGCTTTTCACTCACTTGTCAAGCCCTGCAACTACATGTTTTATCCTCCAAATTGACTGCATACCTCACCAAGGACACGGTTATCTCAGCTGTCAAACTTCCGCATGGTAAAACCTCATAGTTCTTAATTTTTTTTCATTTTTGCATTGAGAGTCTCGATAATCTTAGAGATAATGATGCCTCACATCTTCTCTCCAATCTCTCTTTTCAAATCAAATTTGACAATGATCATCCGTCTAATGATGTCAAACATAACCACAATCTGTTGATCCTTCCGGAGGCTGCGAACTGCAGGTTAGAATGGGTGGTGGCCCTATATGGTGAAGAGGAGGCGGGGGCCCAATACGGCGGAGACGAGGCAACAGCTGTTGCGGCGCGTGGTGAGGCGGAGTAGGAAGTGGCGGCGGCGGCCGTTCGGGGACATGCTGCCCTTGCTCCCGTGCCCACCGGCCCCTGCCCCACGCGGCACACCAGCGTGACGCAGTGCCACAGCAACAGCAGTAGCATCTCATGGGAAATGAGTCCACTGCTGCCGCGCCTGTGTCGACATCGTTTTCCACATCCTTCACCACACGACGCAGTACCCTGAGATGCGCCCGGCAGTCTTCGGCTCCTTTTCCTTTGGCCTTTCGTTCGAAGTGGGCAATATGTGGGTGAAGTGAGACAGAGTGGGGAGTAATCGTTCGGTACAAGAACTAATTGATGTATATTAGTGACTGTAGGAACATTTCTACTAAATTATTTATTATGTTAATATCAAATTACTTTGTTTTCATTTCTACATTCCAGACATCACAACTTCTCATTTCCTATATTTTCGATTTCAGCAGTTTTCACACTTCCTTCATTCAATCTTGATTCGTGCTTTTTTTTTTCTCTTGTTCCTAAATTTTACATTCCTGTGTTCCAAACAATCCCTAATAAAATGGTATTATCTTCTGGCAAAGATTGTGTTTATAAATCTTAATCAAGGGAAAGAGATATTTAAATGGGATCTAAATAAGTATGGTTTCCTTTTGGTAAGATCCATATATTTGGCTTTACTCCAAGATGAAATTGTTCAAAGTATAAGTCTACTTTGGAATATTAGAGTACCATTGAAAATAAAAAAAAAATCTTTGGTATTTATAAAAGGTGTCACTCTCACTAAGGATAATCTTGCTAAGAGAAATTGGCAAGGGAACTTGTAATTCTTTTGATTCAATACAATATTTGTTCTTCTATTGTCATTTCTTTAGGTTCATTCGGAACACTATCACATTTAGAATTCAACCACACATTTATTAGCTGTTGCAGCTCTATGTTGTGTAATTTAGTTGAATAGAAATGGTATATGATGTTTAACAATAATAAATTAAAAACTTTTTTTACAGATTATCTTATGGGTAACTCATTGGATACAATTATGGTCCTTGTTCTAAAATTTGGTTGCAGAATATGGGAGAGTGATCATGGATTTGTTTGCCAAATTTGATTATAGATTTAGGAATATAATTGATTTTTTGTTTTGTTCTGTCTGATATGCAGGTCCGTTGGTGTTATTGTTTTATTGAAACCATTTGTCGAGTCTCTTGAGCCTGTGGTTAATGGGGCCGACATGAGGCCCGGTGATCTCAGCTTGGTCCGAGCATGGTCCGATGGCCAGGCGTGGCAGCCCGTGGCATGATATGGACCGTGCCTAGGTTCCAGCGTGAGCACAGTCCAATTGGATCGGTAATTAGTTTTCAGTAATTTCTACTATTAAAAAATACAATTTTTTTCTATATACACTTGAGCAAAATATTTTCAACAGAGATGAGTTAGACTACGTGCACACAGAAAAATGCACTTAAAATTGTTAACGAATGAAATCTCTTCACATATACCCTTTACAAATCTAACGGACAAGCTTTTGATCTTTCAGATATTAGACTCACAAAGATCATTGTTAGTTAACAAAATACAACTATCCGAAATAAATATGAGATTCAAAGAAAGCTTTTGAAAAACAAAACAAATTTATTTTGAGTTAATATTAATATTAATGATGAAGAAATAAACTTCAAATTTTTATATTAATATATTATTTTTTAATTAATATTTTTTTCTTAGACTGTAATGTTACCACATGTATCAGAATTAGTTTCTAAGAAAAAAATGAAAGTTTTTCTATGCTTTGGACTGGCCCGGCACGCCTAATGGCATGCCTCCTGTAAAAACAACCAGGCCGTACTTCGGCCAGAAGCGACGGCGCCCACCATCTAAAACGACATGGCCTAATCAATTACCAGGGCCATATCGAACTGCCTTCGAGCAGGCCCAAGCCTTGCCCGATTTGTATCGTGCTATACTTTTGAGATGTAGAGGTCGGAATCTTTTGTTCTATTACTTAAAAAAAATGATCTACCTGTACTTGTAGTTGTATCCATGATTATTATTTATAAAACTTAAAAGTATCAGTTGCTTTTCATGATTTTCGAGAAACCCAGATGACATGCTGGTTTTTTTACTTTTTTTTTAAAAAAAATATAAACCAATCAAACCGGTGAGTAAGCAATAGCAGGGTAAATCAGTCAAATTAGTTCAGTTTTAAAATTTAAAATCTAAAACTGGTGAAACTGTTCGATAAACTGAAAAACTGATTAGATTAATGTAGTATTTCGACTGAATTTCATCTAAAAATTAATTTTTAAAATTTATAACTATTTTATTTGATATTAATAATTTTCACATTTTTCATTGAACCACTGCGAACCCAAACCAAACGGGTAGCTGAACCCTGCCATGGGGCATGACCAAGGTTCACAAAACCGTTTGATGCGGAAAACCGGTGGACGGCTATATTCCGGTTTTTGGGAAAACCGAAAAAACCGGTCCGAAAATCGGTCAAAATTCAAATTTTGAAAAATCGTCGGCTAGCGGTTTACAAACCGATAAACCGGCTGGTTTGGGCGGCTAGTTGGTCGGTTTCTGGCGAAACCGTTGTGGCGGTAAACCGGTCGGTTTAGACGAAAAACCAAACGACAAAATGAAAAACCGAAAAAATGTTGTAAAATAAGGAAAAAATAGAAAAAAATCTAAAAAATGTTGGCATGACTTTTCTTAAATTCTTGCAATACATTTACACAATATATACTTTATCAATGGATAATAAACACACAATTTGACAATATATCCATACCAATGCAATCCATATTTCATACATAACGTTCATGCACAAAGTTCACACTTTACATTGAAATTGTATTCCAATCAAAATAAGCCCTGTCGCACTCATCACTTAACATTATTTGAATTCCTCTAGTGGCGAGCAATTCCGCTTTGAATTCATTTTAAGTTTGACCTGTCCAAGCGGAAGTTGTCTCCTATTGTGAGCGCAACAAGTGATAAAATTCGAGATTCTGCCATTGGTACACCCATGTGGTCGTTGGTTGTGAGCTATGATCATCCAAAAGATAATTGTAGTACTCAAGACTTTGGTTGTATGAGATATCACTGTCTGTCTCCGAGTATTAAGCACCATATTGATGTTGCCTACCCTCTATTGTGGTCCTCTGTGACTATGGAGCGCCATAGTCTTGATCTTATGTAGCATGGGTGAAGTCTGTCTCACCTGCAAAAGAAGTTAAGTGTAAGAGAAAAGAGTTAAATTTGCTTATATGATGCGAAGATATGGTTACCTGTGAAATGATACGTAGTTGATGGTGGTTGAGATTCAAGAACCACATCCGCATCGCCTGATAATTGGACTTCTGGTAAGGTGAGCTTCGTCTGGCGTCTCCAGAATATGTGGAGTCATCGCTGGCCACTTCTGTACCTTTCTCTTTTCCTTTACCTATACTTTTGCTTTTGCTCGTGCTCCTTTTCTTTTTAGCACATGTCTTTTTTTTTTGACGCTGGTGCTTCCTCTTTTCTATGTGAGTGTCACCCACATTTTGTTCTGTCCATTCAGACATCGTTGCAGCACGAGATAACCGTAGCAACTGTCTACTAGCTTCATCAATGGTCACTAGACGGGATAGCAGAGGAGTGTCACTTTCTGTGTCCTCTTCATGAAGAAGAGGATCAGTATTTGATCTTCCATGTTCCATCTAATCTCTCATTGGATTAGAAGAATCATACAAGGATAGTTTCATGAGACGATCAAAGGGATCAGCTTCTGGTGGTTTATATGTGAATCCGACATCCCGCATCCGTATTTTGAGATTGTAGTTGACAAACACCAACTTATGCAATTCGGCATGGGAGAGTCTCTTGCGCATCTTTGTGCGGACCAATGCGAATGTACTTCCATTACACTCGCATCCGCTAGATGAAGTGCACTACGACACTAGACGCAAAGCAAGCTTCTAAAGATTTGGTGTGTCACCACCAAACATGTACCACCATTGAGCAGGTGAAGTTTTCGCACCCACTGCCATTCTGCTGGCCAACTCAGTTACGAATGCACCTTGTTTTCTTCTCCAAATTTTCGCCTACTGCAGCGCCTGAACACATATCGGTGGGTGCTATACGAGAAAATGTGTCTCGAAGATCATGCAACGAATTTGCGCTGAACCCATATGAATAGTGGTCCCTTGGGTGCAACGCTCCAGCTGCATGTAATATAGCAATAATTAGATACGTAATAATCCTTAATGAAATGCATTAGTGGTTATGTTGGTAAAAACATTTTATCTGCATTGACAAATATGTCATTACAAATATCATGCATCCGACGATTAATAACCTCCATGTACCTCTCGTACTCTCCATCATCATTGTGAAAAAGAGATTGATACTCATTTTTTAACAGATGATACCTTATAAGAACTTCACTTAAGTTTGGGGTCTTATCTTGATCAGAAAACCAAAGGAATACATACAATGGTTGCACGACATCAACCACATACTTCACTGTGTCCCAACATGACATGCTAGCTAGCCATGAGTGTGTATATCTTCTCTCATCAGTGTTAGACCATTGACTTTCTAAGAAACTTTGAGAACCCATCCATGCCATGAACTTGTCCCTCCGATGATGCATACTCTCAAGAAACATATAGTTGATGCCAAAACGAGTTGTATTCCATCTCACCAACTCACCACCAATAGCATTCGTCATCATGGAGTGTAGCTGATTATGATTGTACAACCAACGAGAAACTCTGCGAGCAGATTGTATTACAGCTTTGTGTTCTGAAAAGTCACCAATAGTCTTTAGCTCTGGACCAATATCAATACGCACTTTGTTCATTTCCTATATATGAACATGACATCAATCAATATGACAGTGGTGCAAATACATTGAATGCTCGATAGAAGTAACATATGAACGTATCTTGAATATGAACTCTGCTGACTGGCTATTTTCTGTAACATCAGAAGACTTGTGGAAAAACATGACACCGTTAGAGTAGATCATAAAATTTATCAAGCTCATCCCTATAGGTCCAGTCTAAGAGTCGCACATAATAGTTACACCATGCGTCGGCCACTCTAGCTTGAATTTTTTGAAATCTTTCTGAATATCTTTTTTGTTTTGATCAAGGTATGTTCCGTCTATTTCTCTGCCAGTTGGGCTAGGAACGCCCTCACCTGTAAACATAATAAATCGTGACCTAAATATGTGCAAACATACTGTAAACATAATGAAAGAAATGAAAGTAGCGTATCCTATCTCTGTGTCTCTTTGATTGCGCTAATGAAGTACAGATTATCTGCCTTCCTACCAGCGATGGCTTCTGTGTGAAAGAATTTGGACCACGCATTTCTAATTGCTGACTTTGCTAGCTTGCTCTTTGCCGTCCATGGACCAGCATCTATCCTGGTTTGAACCCGTTCCCTGGAACTTGACTTCTGTGACATTGACCTTCTCATTATGTTAAACAATACCCCACCACCACCTTGAGAGGAAACACCTGCACCTTAAGAGGAACCACCTGCACCTTGAGAGGAACCACCTACACCCAACGAACCACCAACACATTGCTCGAACTGACCACCATACATACGCTGTCGCTGCCGGAATTCCTTCTTCTCTCTAGATAGCCACATGGCAGCCTGCAGGTCCTCGTCATCCTCCACATTCATATTGCCCTCACCTGCAACATCCTGCTGTCTCAAGGGCTGTCTAGCTCGGTCCTTACTCCGCTCGGCGGTCCTATCAAGCTCCCGACGGAAATAGTTCCGCACCTCAGCAGAAACGTGAGCACAACCCACCACATTGCTGACCCGATGTGTCAAATGTTGCTTGAATCTCGTGGCACCACCCCCTCTCTTCACGCTCTTACAATACTTGTAACGGAACCCGAGGTACACATTCTCCCCGTGTTCTCAAACCGAATCCGGTTGATCCGCTATACTACATTGAAGAAAACATTGGAACTAAGCAAATCACCCAACATTTGAAGAAAAATGAACAAAGTCACTGTCTCACCTCCTCTGCCCGAAATCACCGTAGATCAGGCGGCTTACCGCCAATATCGAGCGGCTAACCGCTCTAGCCAGTCAATTAGCCGCTGGCCCGACTTCCCCGCCACGTGCGAGCCTCGGAGCTCGGCTTACCGATGGAGTCGAGCGGCTAGCCGCTCGAGCCGCCCGGCTTGCCGGCGATATCAGCCGGCTAGCCATGCTTGGGCGGCGGTTTCCGACGACGAAGGGGCGGACGGCGGCGGAGGCGACGCGCAAAATCACGGGCGGCGAGTAGGGACGAGTCACAGATGTGAATGGGAGTTTCTGGAGTGCAGGGGAGGATAAAGTAACTTTTTTACTTTTCCATATTTACTTTTTCAAATTTTTTTGCACTTAAATCTTAAAATTTTTAAAAAAGATTCCACCAAAAATCATTATTTTTCATCTAGTTTTTTACATATTTTTTTTTAAAAAATCCGTCAAATTTTCAAAATTCAAAACGAAAACCGGTGGACCGTCCAAACTGGACCAGACCGGTTTGACCGGTTTTCGTAAAAACCGGTCCGGTTTGGCTGGTTTTGCGAACCCTGGCATGACCCGATGCCAGCCCGGTCGAAGACGCCCAAACCGCACCTTTAATCAACCAATCGTCCCCGTCGACGATCCAAGTCCCTCATCCGACCCCAAAAGCGTCGCCTGCGGCCTGGTGCGCCGAGCGCTGCTCCTTCACTCTCCTGACCTCTCACTCGCCGTCGACCTCATCTTCCACCGGGACTCGGGATCCGGATCCGCCTCTTGCGGTAAGCCCGTCCTCCTCAATGGTTCAATTTCGCTTTTCCTCTTAACCCCTAAGTAGCAGCATGTATGCAGTTTCACCGGGCTCTTGGCCGCGTCTTCTCGCTCTTCGATTAGGTAGGCTACCCGATAAGGTTCTGCTACTCTTCCGGGAGTTAGATTGTTGTGGAAACTGGTTGAGTTGCGCGGTGATCTCGTTGCAAATTCGCATAGCGCTTCGTGCGTGTTTTTGCTGTTCCTGTTATTTCTGTGATTCTTGGAAGCCCAGATATCTCTCTGTCGGGGCACGCGTAACACTCTAGCCCGTTAGAAACCTGTTGTAGTTGTTGTTTGGGCCTTTGAGGCCTAAACGTGAAGCCAAGTTATAGGATTAGTCTCAGATTGTTTAGGTAGATGAGGGCTATCATATAACCCTCATTGTTCCAATCATAGCATCTCCAAGCTAACCCTTTTTCACAATGTTAGAAAAAAACGTAACAATGGTCCTATGCATGAATATGTGTGCCTGTCCTAGGAGTGGGGTGGGTGGGGGGGGGGGGGGGGGGGGGGGGGGGGGGGGGGCAGTAAAGTCGGTTATGGATGCGGGCGTTACAACATGTCTTGTCTTTGTGTGGACTCATCGCTCTTCATGAGCCAATTGGAGAATTTTATGAGCAATATTGTGATGGAACTGGAGTTTCCCTGGTCTTTGTTTTGCATAGCAACGTAGCATCATATTTTGGTATACTGGTATAGTAATCCTTGAGTATCTTCATGTTCTGCAATTAGCTCATTTATTGGCATCAGTTGCCATTGTCTTTATCTTCCACATATGAATTATTGGGTTGGATCATAGTATCGCTATGAGTAGTTGTGAGGAATGCAACAATGTTGTAGCAGGATGTGGGGATATGGTTCCATTTTTTAGCTCCTTTCTAAAGCAACTGAGGAAAGACGCACGAAGAAGATTGAAAAATACTGGTAGTGTTTTTGTGAGATATGACAATCTAGGATGTGTTTGGTTCACTGGATGAACCTGGATGGGATTATTCCCTCCAGTTTTTTGTGTTGTTTGGTGCGTGGACAGATGGGCGGAGCCATCCAGCTTTAGGGAATATTCCTTGTAGATGCTGGATGGAGTGATCTAGGAAATTTTGTTGGATGAGTCCGTCCAACTTGTTTAAGCGTGGCTATTAGTAACACTAGTAGTATTAACTATCTTTATTTTATTGTTATTAGTATTTAATAAAATAAGATTAATAAGTTTTTGTAAATTTATTATTGTCAATTTGGTGCATAATTAGAGTATAAATAGTGATAATTAGTCATTTTCTTATTAATTTATATATAAATAGTTATTATAATAGTATTTTTTATTAATTAGTATGTGGAAAAAGATGTAATTTTTAAGCTAATTATCCTCATCTTATTATTAATAATTTAATTCTCCTCATCATAGCCTACCTCATTCTCCAACCAAACAAGAAACTGGATTGTCCCATCCAATTCATAAAAACATGGATGAGACGGTCCCATCCAACCTTATCCTCCAATCAAACGCACCCCTAGTGACAATGTCATAAGTTGCAACCTTTTGATGGTTTACACACGATTTCCTCATAATTATTTCTTGATTGTAGAATAATAATCTTTGTTATGATTTGGTTGTTCTTAGTTACATACCTGAAATTCTGTTGCTTTCGTCCTTCTCTGGTTGATGCATCAAGGGATTTGAAATTTTTTAAGTCAAAGCTTCTACAGATGCATTCCTTTGGTTTCCCTTGAGGCTAATCCAAGTACAAAGGGTCTGGTTGACATTTAAGTGAGTAGGTCTCTTCAGTTAATGTTAGGGTCTTTCGTTTACATGCACTTTCTGACTAAACTTAGAAAATACAAGTTGCGGGTTCTCCTGCTTTTCCATTTAAAAAAAAGTTTGCCAAAGAAAAGATAAAGTAAGGTTTGTTTGAATTTAATTTCCATACGGTTTCCTGATCTCAAGTGTCAAAACTAAAAACTATATATGTTCATTGGCAACTGTTTGATGTTCAAATATGTACATTTCATCTTGAACCAGCAGGAGAGCTGCCTGTTATTCTATTAAGAAGGAATAAATAGTACAACAAAAGCAGCAACACCAACCTCAAACATATAAAAAATTCAAGCCTACTCACACACCCTGGCCATCAAGACTTAACTGTAAAACCTATGACCAACTGTAAGTATGGCGATGATTCAAATATGACCTGATTCTGGATTTCATGGATGAGTCGCAGTGCTGATTTTTTTCCCATTACCTTGTCTTGCGTTTATTTCTAAATTTTTGAGGGATTTAGTTTCAGAAAAATTATACTTTTAGTTCTGTATGAAGGTTCTCAAGCTTGTATATTGCTACCTCCGCCCCTAAATTCTTGACACTTTTGACTTTTAAATGTCATGTTTGACTCTCCTTCTTATTCAAAAAATTTGAAAAAACTATTTATTTCGTTGTGATTAGTTTGTCATAGGAGATGCTTTAAACATGACTAATTTGTTTTTATATTTGTAAAATAAAATTGAATAAGACAAATGGTCAAACATGGTGCCTAAAAGTTAAAAGTATCAAGAATTTAGGGATGTAGCGAGTATTAAATTTGCTTTCTAGATCCATTGATTGTAATTCACATGCCAAATAGTTCAAAGAAAATGTTTTTCCAACAAACTAAAGTGTATCTGGTGCCTATATGGGGTTGCCCCTGAAAATATTTGGTTCTGTCTAACTGAAAATACACATCAAACTGTATTTTGTTGTTTATATCCTCAGTTCCATGTAGTGACACAGTTGTCTTCTATCTGCAGATGGAGAGAACAGTTAATTCCTTGGCATACAAAGGATCTATTTCTGATGCAATTAATCAATCAAGACAACAGAAAAAACTCTTTGTAGTCTACATATCAGGTGCTTGTACTCAATTTCTTTTAGATCCATGTACCGCTGAACAATATTATTAGAGCCATTATCATGTTGACTTTCTAATTATGCATGGCAATATCCACATTGATCCTGTGCTGGGAGAATAGGAAACTTGGATGTAAAAGTTTTTTTTGGTCACAAACTGATATTTTCTTATCACGATTGGTCTGTCCTATTGATTCAGCATATATCTTTGCCTTGTTTCAGGTGATGATGATGTTTCGAGTAGTTTGGAGCAGTCAACACTGATTGACGAACATGTAGGTTCTTAATACTGTTCTTTCCATTGCGATCAACATTTCTGAGTTTCTGGTATGACTATTAGGTAGTAAAGTCCCATGTTCAATTATCTTTGTGCATGTGCACTGTCAGGTGGCCGAAGTTATAGGCAGATGTTGCATATTCTTGCATCTCAAACAAGGAACTATGGATGCAGCTCAGTTTTCAGCTATATGTATCCTTTTATGTTCTTTGAATCCTTTTGTTTGCTTTAGATTCACCATGTCATCAATGTATAGTACAATTATCTACAAATTTCAAGTGAGTTCTTTTCTGTAAACGTGAAATGTGCTTATTTCATTCTTGATTTAAGGATACATTAGTAACACTATGGTAAAATAAAGCTGTAGCAAAAAAAAAAAGAGAGCCAACAACAGCTGTTTAATTCTTGTGAATAGCTCACTAGGATGTGTAAATTCTGTCAAATCTCCTGTAGATTGCATCAGAAGGCTAGCAGAATGATCTCATTCGTTTGATAAGTAAAAATATGTCATGATACAGAATTGTTTGTTTGGATGCAATTTACTTTTGAAGTTTTAAAGTAATACCATGGCTTTATAGAAAACTTTAGAATATTGTAAGTTTAAAAACCGTAGTATTACCAAGCCTGTCTTTTTGGAGTTTTAGAAATTCCAATCAAACCGTCTTTTTTGTAAACCTTAGTTTTGCTTGACATTGGCTTTTAAAACCATGCTTTTGTTTTTATCGAATATGCAGGAGAGCTGTGTATCATTAAAATAAGAAGATAGGACAGAGTCCTTACAACACGCACAAAAATTACATTTGCGCCCTTGAATAGAAAAGACGACCAACAACCTGTACTACACAAAACTAATCACCTGGGAGGGTTGCTGTGAGGAAATAATACTCATGAGCACGTGCCAACTCCCAGAATCTCCAATCTTCACCTGCACATGTCAGAACTGTGGCCAATCTAGGGTTGGCTCCATCAAACACATACCGATTCTTGTGTTTCCATAATGTCCAAGCTCCTAGCACAATGAGGGAATTAAGTCTGCCGTGATAAACCATTTGATGTGCCGCTGACCTTCTCCCACCAGTCCAAGAAATTGCTATCTGTTGGCTGCGTTTCATAAAGCTTGAAGACTAATCTGGCTTAGGAGATGAAACCAGAATTGGCGAGAGAACATGCAGCCAATTTTTTTTTCTCGAACAGCGCAGGAGAACTGTGCGTCATTTCATTAATAGGAGGGTAAACTACAGGCTGGAGGAGTGAAACTCCTCTTCAGGAAAAAACACAAACAAAACAAAACAAAAGATTACAAAGCTAAGGAGGAACAGCAACGACCAACTAGGACAACAGCTCCTTGAGGCCCTTAGCTCCCACTCAATACCAAACATGGCTTTCCTGGGAAATGTTCCAAGCCATTTTGACCAAACTTGGAGAAGCACCGTTGAAGACACAGTCACATCTATGCTTCCATAATTCCCAAGCAACTAAAGCCACCAAAGAATTGAAACCTTTTTTAAGTTCCTTCGGAATTGCCTTGCTTGCCTACGACCACCAGCTTGAGAACTTAATGGAATTTGGCTGGGGGGCAACTGCTGAAAGACCGACCATCTGTAGGACAGACCACCAAACCTGTTTTGCAAAGACACATGAAACCAGAATGTGGTTGATAGTTTCCTCAGCTTGGTGTTTTGCACTGTTAAAATTATAATTTGTTTTGATGTACCTTATATGCTGCTGTTTTGCCATATCTTGGCTAACAGCGTCTATGATGCTACTATTTTTCGTATACATCTTATACATATCTTTGCTAATTTTTCATGTTCAGTATGCTTAGCAGCGCACTATGATGCTACTATTTCCTTACATATCATGGCTAAGTATTCAGTATGCTTCACAACGTCCTCTGATGCATCTATTTTTCTTACTTTGATCTCGAATCAGTTAATACTGAGTAGATTCTGCAGCCAATTAAGAATTTACTGAGATGTACCCATTCTGAATATGTATCTTCTGATTAAAATCTTAGATTATCCTTAAATATCTCAAACCAGACCCCCAGAAGTCAGTACCAAGTATATCTGTGATTGGATTGAATGGAGTTATGCTATGGAATCATGGTACTATAATAAAACAGAACATACACAAAAAATTCCATTGAGTATTTTTTATCGACCCAAAAAATAGTTTTATATTATGGATGTACTAATATAAATGTTTTTCTCAGAGGGATATATCATCTCTGAAAATCTTAAAGAAAGTATTGAGAAAGCTTGGGCTGCTCTTCACATGCAGGTATATGCAATGCAAACCCTTTTTAGTTAACAGCTTATCTGTTCAAAAGTGTTTTTTTAGACTTCAAATGTGTTTTATTGTGCTAATCATGAGTTTCTAGGCAATTTTTTATCTGTTTGAAACTATGGGTTAAAATTTTTAACTCAATTGATACTTTAAGTCATTTATGAGTTATGTCCTTTCTGAAATATGCTTTCGATGCCTCAACATGCTTTTACTGCAAGGTGTGGTTTATTATACATAATTGCAACACATATTAACATAATTAACTGACATCAGTCAGCAAAATACGATAGAGATTGCATTATGGCCCAGAACCAGTTGGAACCATAGGGCAGGCCGGCAAGCTGGCACTTACCAGCTGGGCCCAGAAGCCTTATGATGCCCTCCTTAGAATCAAGAGGCAGGGAGACTTTGGTGCTAAATTATCTCATTAGGAAAGCCATCTTAAATTAGTGACATGTTTTTCTCCTGTTTTAAAAAATAGAGGATCATATCTATAACTTTCAACATGTTTGTAAGCATATTGTTAAGGAGAGTACTTTTTTGTAAGATCATATATATATGAGAGGAAAATCAAACCTTCAACTTTCGTTACAAAATTCTGAAAGACATTTTCTGTAGATAGATCTTTTGTAAAGATACAACAGAACTGCTTTTATAGGATTTTCTTTTTTTTTATTATCACTAGTTCTCTTCTAAATATTCACTATAAATATTTTGTAGGTGACAGCAATGACCTTGTTAACCTCTTCGCTTGCTTCAAGAAATGTTGAACCTGTCAACACCTCTCCTGCAGCGTTGCCTCATCAACAAGTCTCTTCCCCTTCAGAAAATCCTTCTGCTTCATCCAGTCAATCTGCAGGCACTCTTGGTGTCATTGGAGTTGCTCATCCAAATGATTTGGCGTCACCGCTTCCCAGTAGAACCACCCATGATGTAAGTTTGTTTTTCCTTTTTCATATTCAATTATATCTTTATGTTTAATGGAAATTTCATCCCATCCAATGCATTGTAAAAAGTCATAGAAAATTGCTAATATGCACACCAGGAACCCCTTGAGAAAAATGGAGAAGAAGGCTCAGAATCAGTTTCAGATCCAGATGACAGAAGTATTGAGAAGCTAGATTCAGCATGTACTGAAATTAAATTTGATGTGCCCGATAGTTCAAGGAGCTCAAATATAGGCAGTTCCTCAGATCCAAAACCATTCCCGAAAAGTAAGAACATAGTCGATGAAAGTTGCACTGAAGTTCTTTTGGATGCATCTCCTGGTACAATCACTACTAGAGGGCTTTCTTCCGAGTTGCATGTGGAACAAGAAAAGGCAATAACTTCTATCAACCCTGCTGAAGTCTCAAATTCTTTTAGGTCAGATGATATTCATCTTAGCATTCGTATGCCAAATGGAAATAAACTGGAGATCAAACTGACAAAACAAGATGCTTTACGGGAAGTGAAGAATTTTGTGGATGAAAACCTTGGCAGTGGAGACGGGCCATATGATCTCTCTATGATTTATCCAAAAAGAGTTTTCACTGAAAAAGGTAATGGACTTGTTTACTGTTGGGCAATTTTTGTCTTCACATCAGCCTGTAGTACTGCATGCTCAGTGTTTAATTCGATTGGCATCATAGGCTAGGCATGAGCGGTAGATATTTATTCTTTCATCTTGCCCTTACCATAGATCAGAAAGCCGAATCATCCTCAATGGAACAAAATAAAAAGGAAAGAAAATGGAGAACCAGAACTATCAGACTTTTCCATCTCATTTTTTTAATACAGCATCCAAACAGACATAAAACCCAAGAAAAGGTTGTTGAAAAGTGGTGGACTACATTTTTGAAAACAAAGTATTTAGGATGAGATACATGACCAAGTATTGTCACCAGTAAATTTGATTTTTTGACAACTCAACTCTACCAGCGAAGCGTCCCAATGTGGTGACTTATGTTGTATCTGGTTAGGTTATAGTTAACAGTACAACAGTTATGGCCTTATTGGGTAGTTTTTTTGGTAGAGTTTCTGAAGTATCATTCAATAAGTCCATGACATCCAGTGGTAGAACTAGGGTTTCTACCGGAACGGTTGCGGAGATTGTAAGGGTGGAAGGGAGGAGGACGTGGCCTTGGAAGGCGGCGAGAGCGAGAAGGCGCTGTGGTGGACACGGCGCTCGAGGGACTCTGGGCGGCGGCGCTTCTGTTGAAGCTGGCAGCCAAAGTGCTGCTTCTGCTTGATTTTTTCAATGAGGTTTACAGCTTATTTATAGCCTCTCGGGCTAACTAAGGATCCTATATTAGAGGATCTGATCCTATCCACTCGACTCCTAAATTAAAAGACCTCCACAAATTAGATATCCTAAATAAAAGGAAAGATTATCCTAAATGATAGAAAATAGAGAAAGGATAATAGTGGTCGATCTTATCCACTAGGTGGGACCGGCTGGGGTGGCTCCAGCCCCTTGTGCGTCGGCCGGCTGGTGCGCCTCTTGGCCGCCGGCTGGCTGGGGCTTGCTGTAGTGGATGCCGGTCATAACATCTCTCTTTGCCTGGAGAAACAGCTCGTCCTCGAGCTGAAACTGCGGGTAGAGGTCCTGAAACTCCATGAGTAGCTCCCACGAAGTGTCCTCGGGCGGCAAGCTGAGCCACTGGACCAAGACGTACCAAATATCTCGACGCTTCTGGGCGCGAAGAACAGCCGCTGGTGTGGGTAGGATGCGGCCATCATGTGTTGGCGGCACCGGTCCTAGAGTTGTTGGGGTGTCAACGCGATGGGGCTTCAGCAAACCCACATGGAAAACGTCGTGAAGGCGGGCACCCTCTGGCAGCTGGAGCCAATAGGCCACTAGGCCCACACGCTCCGTCATCTAGAACGGACCAGCATAGCGTGGGCCCAGCTTGCCCTTGGCGCGCGGTTCCAGCGAGCGGGTGGGTCGGTGGAGGCGTAGCCAGACCTAGTCGCCGACCGCGAACTCCAGGTCGTCATAGTAGCGTTTGGAGATCTGCTGAGCCTTGGAGAAGGCGTTCCCGTACGTCCGCCAAGAACTCCTCACGCTCGTGGAGGAGGGTGTCAACGGCGTCCACGTGAGCAGTCCCCCTTGTGTAGGGCAGGAGCGGAGGTGGGTCGCGCCCATACACCACCTTGAATGGAGTGGCGCGTAGGGCGGTGTGGAAGGAAGTGTTGTAGCAGTACTCCGCCCAAGGTAGCCAGTCCACCCAAGCTCGTGGACGGTCCCCGGTGATGCAACATAGGTACATCGCGATCACCTTATTAGCGACCTCCGACTGGCCGTCCGTCTGAGGGTGGAAGGCCGTGCTCATGCGCAGGGTGACGTCGGCTCTCTTAAAGAGATCGCGCCACACGTGTCCCGTGAACACTGGATCTCTGTTGCTGACGATGGACGAAGGAAACCCGTGTAGTCGAACGATCTCGTCGAAGAACGCCTAGGCAACGGACGTGGCCGTGTAGGGATGGCTGATGGTGATGAAGTGGGCGTACTTGGAGAAACGGTCCACCACCGTGAGGATGACGGATTTGCAACGGACTTTGGGCAACCCTTCGATGAAGTCCATGGCGATGTCCGCCCATACCTGCGAGGGAACATCGAACGGTTGAAGCAGTCCGGCTGGCTGCATCGTCTCGGTCTTGTTCCGTTGGCACGTGCTGCAGTCTCGAACGAAGCGCTGCACCAGTGTACGGTTGGCGGGGATGTAGAAGTTGCCGCGGAGTCGATGCAACGTCTTCTGTATGCCCTCGTGTCCGGTCTCGTGTGCCAACGAGAGCGCCTGGCGACGTAGATCGCCGTGGTCCGGTATGTAGATGCGTGACCCATGAAGGAGACCCTCCCTCAGGTGCCATGGCTCCTCAAGTGTGGCCTCCTGCAGCTGGCGCAAGAGGTTGTCCGTCTTGGGTGCCGCACTAGTGGCGGTCCAAATGTCGTCGAGGAACGTGAATGAAGGGCTCGAGACGGTGATGGCTGCGGCCTTGGCGTGTGCCGTGGAGTCGAAGTCGTGGTGAGACAGCATCGGCCACCGTGTTCAAACGACCCGGCCGACACTCGACGAACAAGTTGAACCCGAACAGCTTGCTGATCCACTGGTGCTGTGGTATGGTGGAGAGGCGCTGATCGAGCAAGAACTTCAGGGCGAAGTGGTCAGTGCGCACGAGGAACCGTCGGCCCCAAAGGTAGGGGCGCCAGTGCCGGACCGCCTGCACGAGCCCAATCAACTCGCGCTCGTAAGCTGCGAGCTTCAAGTGGCGCGCCGCAAAGGGTTGGCTGAAGAAGGCGATCGGCCCCCCATCTTGATGGAGGACGGCCTCGAAGCCCGCACCTGAGGCGTCACAGTCGACGATGAACGGCTTGTCGAAGACGGGCATCTGTAGCACCGGCCCGGATGATAAGGTGCGCTTGAGTGCCTCAAATGCGTCCCCGGCCTTCTCCTTCCAGGAGAACGCGTCCTTGCGCAGGAGCCGCGTGAGGGGCGCGGCGATGGAGCCGAAGTCGCGGATGAATTTGCGGTAGTACCCGGCGAGGCCAAGGAAGCCTCGCAGACCCCAGGCTGACCGCAGCGTCGGCCACGACTGGACGGCAGCCACCTTGTTGCTGTCCATAGCGACTCCGTCGGTGGAGATCATGTGTCCGAGGTACGTGACCGATGGCGCTCCAAAGGAGCACTTCGATCTCTTGATGTGGAGGTGGTGCGCTCGGAGCGCCATGAGGGCAAGGCGCACATGCTGCAAGTGTTCGGCCCACGACGAGCTGTAGATCAGTATGTCATCAAAGAACACCAGTACCAACCTGCGTAAGAACTGGCGAAGCACGTCGTTCATCAACGCCTGGAACGTGGCCGGCACGTTGGAGATGCTGAACGGCATCACGAGGAACTCGAAATGGCCGTGGTGTGTTCGGAACGCCGTCTTCTCATTGTTGTTCGGGTGCATGCGCACCTGGTGATAGCCGAAACAGAGATCAAGCTTGGTGAAGAAGCGTGCCCCATGGAGCTCATCCTGGAGCTCGTCGACCACCGGGATCGAGAACTTGTCCTTGGACGTCTTGTCGTTGAGGGTGCAGTAGTCGATGCAGAAGCGCCAGGTGTTGTCTGCCTTCCGCACCAAGAGAACCGGGGCGGCGAAGGTAGACGTACTCGTCCGAATAATGCCCTGGCTGAGCATGGTGTCGCATTGGCGCTCCAGCTCGTCCTTTTGGAGCTGTGGGTACCGGTATGGCCGAACAGCCGGTGCGGTGCCGGGGAGCAAGTGGATACGATGGTCGTAAGCCCGCGCCAGGGGCAGTTCCCGTGGCTCCTCGAACAGGTCGTCGAACTGCTGGAGCAAGCAATCTAATAGTGGCAGGTCGGATCTTGCCTCGACGGCGTGTAGTTCCGGTGCCCGGCTGTCACCTGGGGACGACCCCACACCCTTCCAGGTGATACGCTGTGACCCTTTCGTGAAGGCCATGCACAGGGCCTCAAAATCCCAGAGTATAGGATCCAATGTGCGCAGAAAATCGACACATAGGATGACATCAAAGCCACCAAGGTCGATACCGAAGCAGCTTATGGTGAACTCCTCGGTGCTGATCGTCAATGCGACCCCACGTGCGATCCCTTTACAGGGAACCCGGTCCCCGTTCGCCACCAGGACCCGCATGGTGGGATGTGGCGCTGTGGGTAGCCGGAGTGTGCGCAGGATCTCGCCGTCAACGAAGTTATGGGTGGATCCGGAGTCGAGAAGGGCCAGTAGACGGCGGCTGTGGATGTCGATGTGGAGTTGCATGGTGTTCTCCGTCCGAACGCCTGCGATGGCGTGGAGGGAGACCACGGGCGGTGTCATCGTGTCGTCGCCCTCTGTGGTAGCTGCTCGCTCGTCGTGTGGTGGAACGGCTGGCTCTGTCCTGTCGATAAAGTCGTCGGTCACCTCCAGATAGAACAACCGTTGGCATTGGTGTCCACGGACATAGGGCTAGTCACAGTTGTAACAAAGCCCTTGCCGGTGCCGCTCCATCTGCTCGGCTGGCGTGAGCCGGCTGTGGCGCAGGCAGGGCCAGTGGTGCGCCCTATGGTGGCGCGGTCGCGCCCGCCGGTCGGTAGA
>BCLF01000024.1:940360-1033134 GCA_001602275.1 Zoysia japonica | reverse complement strand
ACATAATTTGGAGAAAATATTTAGAGACCCAAAAATTTTATTACGGAGTTTTCGAGAAACAATTTTAGTCAACGTAAAAATTACGCGGACTAAATTATTTCGGGACTTAATTATTTCAGCGCCAGTTTAATGTAGACGAACGGATTTCGGATTTGAACGAAACGAAATTTGATACGAAAGATTTTTGATCGGGACGAAATATTGGAAATGACAGTTAATTGGAGTGAAAATTGGGGAAAGATGCCACTTTATTAAATTCGAGAATTTCGGGATGTTACAGTGTAGAGGTGGAGGAAATGGGTTTCACCCTTGTCCCTAAACAACAAAAGTCACAAAGATGACCCATGTATACTCCCACAACGTGTCACACAAGTGTTTTATGTTCTCGAGCCCGAACACGAGAAGAAGCACACTGTCTTTGACCGACATTACTGTGACATCTGGTTCATATATTTATAATACTTGCTAATGCTATATGACATCTTGTTTATAAACATAATCTAGTATAATCAAATTTTAGGCACAATGTATTTGTTATAATAGTAGTTTTCAGTTGTAGGTGTGCTCGATGATGAAAGCGGACTAAGTGAGATGAGAGTGGCAGCATGGACCATATCTTGCGACTTGCGATATCGGATCTGTGTTGCCATATGAGTCAAGGTCCTTAGAGTGTTGGAAGGCTATTAAATTGGCAATCCGCACTGAGAGCAAAAGTCTTTCTATTCTGTATGCTCTTATGTTTTCAATCATTTAGATACAATAATATTTTTCTATTTTTTAGTACACAATCTCTACAATGGAGGAAGTTGGTGCATCGACACCTGTGGCTCTTTTCCCAAAAGTTCAAATAGCTCATGTTTTGAGTAACCTTCCCCTCCCTATCCTCCGTGCGCAAAAAGGTAGCCTCTGCCGTAAGAAGACCCAGATTACAATCCAATCGATGAGGTATTTGGTAATCAAATTTACACTGTACATTTTAACTCAAACGGAAATGCCTTATAACTCTATCTTTTGTAGCATATTCCCTCTTGAAGCACTAGACTACTTTTCACTGAAGAAGAAGCGACAATGCCGACTGAGGACACGACCGCCCCCACATTTTTCACTTCACAGAAGATACGAAAGGGTTGTTACAGGAAAGCCCACAAGCTACATGCTGAAATTTTTGTTGTAGAAGCTATCGACCGCTATGGTGCACCTGTGGAGTCAAAAGGAATCAACGCAAAATGACGTAATGATTGTGGTGTCTTAGTAAGAGAAAAAGTTAGAATTACATTTCATTATTGGCATAGTGTCCCAGAAGAAAAAAAATGAATTGTGAGGCAACTTGCGCAAAATACCTTTTCCCCATAGAATGCCTTGACCGTGCAAAAAAGGCTTCTCTCTACACAATGGGAAGATGCCTTCGGACATTTAGGACTAACAATAATAAGGATTATGTTTGAAAGGGTCTGACACCATTCAACAAGTTCGGTTTCATCACATCTGATGATTGGAAAGCATTCGTTTAGAAGATGACTAGCGAGTCTTTTAAGGAACTAAGTAAAAAGAATAAGTTGCGTCCTAATCTCGGATCAGGTGGATATGCAGCTAAAATCAAATTGTTGAGGCTAAAAGAATAACATGATGGAGAAGCTGGGATACCAGACGCACTAGAAGGATGCAGTGAATGCACTCGAAAATGGGTCTTGGGTCGACCCAAGTCAAGTGATGTTAGGCAATTGATTCTTAAAAGCTCAGACATTAGTGAAGTTGTACAAAAATCCAAAGAGCTAGATGCAAAGGAGAAGGAAGGCACCTTTAAGCCAAAGAGGGAAAGAGAATAGCTTACTGTTGCCCATGGAAATGAGGAACATCGAGGTCGTACACGAGCCGTCTCTTCAATGGTTGCGTGAAAATTTAGGTTTTTAGACGACACGAGCAGCTATAAGAAGCGTGATCCACCCAACAAGGATGATGAACACGAGATGTGGAAAGAAAACTTCTTCCAATTCCTCAAAGATATTCCATAGTTTGTCCAACTATTTGCTGTACTGGATATCCGAATCAGTGTCAACAACATCGATACTCCAACTACTGAAAACCTGCCTCCAAGCAGCCATGGGTCCACGCCTGAACGCATCAAAGTTGCAGAAAGGCATTGCAATGCCTGGTTGTACATTTCATACTGTATCTACTCCACCAGAGTGTGCCAAGGTGCAACTAATCAAGGTAGTAGATGACAAGTATCTTGATTTTGATCTCGATTATCCTGATGAGGAAGAGGGGATTGACATTTTAGGAGATGCCATTAATAATTTCGTCCTTTGGCACCGACGAGACATTGTTTTACAATCTGCGGTTGAAATGACACCTGTGTCTCGACCTACTCAGCACTTTCACCTCGATCTTCTCCAACATAAGAGAATGAAGGTGATGGAGCTGAGGAGCCTATCATGGATCCCCTCCGTCTCTCGAGAGACATGAGGATGAGGGTGCTGTTGCTGAGGGGCCTATTATGGACCCCCCTCGCCTCCAGAGACACATGAGCATGAGGGTGCTCTTGCTGAGGGGCCTATCATGGACCCCCTCCGCCTCCCGAGACACATGAGGATGAGGGTGTTGCTGAGAAGCCTATTGATGACCTCCCTACGCCTCAACCGACACGTAACGACACAACATCCAACAAGAGTATAGGTCAATACTTTCTATTAACTCGTATGTTAACCGCTAAAGTGTGGAACACACATTAATGTTTTCTTTTACAGTTGATGTGTTCCTCCAGGGTATGAAACAACCATACACCTATGAGAAAAAGGAACTGGTGGAGCACACACCTCTGGTGCCTGAGGGTCTTCCATAAGGATCTTGGGTCTTAGATGATTTGTCTGAGTTCAAACATGGCATGCCACTATTACTGAACCATATCTTCAGAGAGAAGGAGTGGATAATGTGTAAATTCACGGGTGGTACTTAGAAGCATGTGCTAAATGTGTTCAGGTCATCCAAGCTAAGGTGCCTGGGAAACTATTTAACACTGTGTCAATGGATCTAAATGTGCTATTTTAAGATATACATGCCCTCTATCGACTTAAAAGATTAGATGACTCTCATAACCGCATGGTGCTTGTAAGTGTTTTGAACAATAATAACCTTATAATTACTCATACTATTAATAAACACAATAGTTGACTATATATTGTTTCATCTTTTTAGAATGTGCTACCACTCTCATGCGTCTAAGAGAGTCCGATATGCTACGAATCAAATTAAGGCAATACATAAGGTGTTGGTCAAAAATGCTACGGATGTTGTATCAGCCTACATAGTAGGGTCATGTACGAATGGTGGGACAGACATTGCATCATAGCTCCTTATAACTTTGAGCCAGTATGCTTTCCTCTATCACTTACTTAACCCTACTTTTGACTAATTAATTGAAACACTAACATGATTAAGTGTACCTTTTTTATAGCGATCATTGAATTGCTTTCATGATATATCCGAAAATAGAAAAGGCTCGGGTATTTGACTCTCTTGATCATGAGAGGAGAACCTACAACGATTTCTTATAGGATTAATTTGATACATGCCATTACAATTTTTTAAAATTTAAAATATGCCATTTGGGCCCACGTGTCATTCTCTTGCAGGGCCCCATATGTCATTGACACATGGATGGCATATTTCAAAGTTTGCATAATTGTAATGGTATGAATTTAATTTCCCCTTATAAGTCCTTGATTCGTAATGACTTTTCTAATATCATTTTAATTCTATAGTGATCTGATATTCGTAATTATGACACAATATTTTTTATCGGCGACAGCGCTTACCGGTTCTACATGAAGCTTGGAGGACAACACCATGCAAAACGGAAAGAAAAATATTGTACAAAACACACCGTAATTAAATAATGTATATCACTATATTTTTTTCTATATCTTTGAGAATTTTAACTTTTCCATTTTGTTTCCGAAGTGTGCAAAACAGGCTCCTGGTAGTGTGCATTGTGGCTACTATGTGTGCAAATACATTGAAGCTGTCACTGGAAAATACATGACATTGCCCAAGAAAGATTATGTATGGATGAATGTAAGTATTTGCACTTGTAGTACTATTATTATATGCATTTTTAGTAGTATTGATATTTGCATTTTAGTAAATACTAATTATGTTCTTAATACTGGCAGCCAGACAAGCAAGTGCAAGGAAGTCAATTGGATGAAGCCACACTCAATGACATTGCAGCTCAAAAAATCCGCTTCATGATGCATCAGTTTATTCATCCATTAGGTCAATATCATGAATTTTTAGGTGATGTGGCACCGCATGAAGAACTTGCTAATTGATGCTCGCGTACCCTCCACCCAATTCCAAAAATCTCGGTCGTCTTTCTCAACTCTGGCCACTCGCCACCGCCACCCAAATTCCTTGCCGGCCGACACAACTTGCCCCTTCGCGTCGTATCCCTAGCACCCTGAGCCTCACCTAGCTCTCTCCGGCAACCCGACCGAGGAGCTCCGGCCTCACCGGAGCCCCGCACCGAGCACCACCGCACCTCCACGTTGCCGGCCGCCGTTGTGCGACGCCTGACCAAGTTGGCTACATGCGCGGGTTCCCGGCACCCGCGCGCAACTTCCGGCGCACACGGAAGTGGACTGCGCCGTCGGTGAGCGCCGCCAAGGCTGGCCGCGCGCTTGAGATGCCCGCACACTAGTCTCCGTTCAGCGGGCCCCATGGATCTCGGCCCATTGGGCTGCCAGTGGCCCACACACGCCGCGCTGGCCGCCATGCCTTTTGGGCCGCATGACTGGGCCGGCCGCCTCACATGCGCGCTGGCAGGTGGGCCCTTGGCAGCCGCGGGCCGCCTACAAGGCTGACCGGTGGGCCCTGGCCCACCCGTCAGCCACAGGCCCAAATTGCTAGGTGCACCCACTAGTGTGCACACAGAAATATTCCTAAGCCCTTTCCACCTCCAAATAAATTTCCAAAAATTCCCAGAAAATTTTTACTTTGCAAATACACCCCTACAATAAAAACCCACTTAAAAAAGCCTGCTTAGTGTCACAAATTTCACATTAGTCCTCCAAATATTAGAAAATTTTCAAAAAGTCCCTCACACCTTGTTTTTATCACCATTTTCATGTACCACCTCCGTTCAGCAAGATTTTGGCATCGTTAGAACCGTAATCCCAAGACCTAATTTTTAAAGCCATCCAACACTCCGAGAATCTCCGTTTGTTTTGATTTTATTTGATTGTTTTATTTGATCGCTTTCTCGTTGTAGATTTATTTTGTCGTTTTCTCGTGTAGATGACAAAGCACTCGGAGACGAAGAGGCCGACGACCCGAAGTACGAGGAAGAGCTCGAGAACACCTTCGAAGGCAAGTCCGAATCTCTTGATCATTTTGCTCTTAAGTTTTGCTATGCACCTATAGGACCCGAATGCTTGCATGATTATAAGTTTATGTCCAAACATTGTGTAGATTTTACCCTATTTGTTATTTATGTATTTATATTAATGTCAGTTACTTGCTCTCATTAAGCATAAATACCACCTTGATACCGAGTTGACGACCGTATCTTGTTAACCATAGGAATTCTGTCATTAAATACTTTTAATGATCAGAAAGTTGCCTTGTAACTAGATCACTTAGAAACCCTCAAGTGAAGCCATGATTCAACTCATTATACACTCATCATTTATCAAACGGGTTAAAGAGAGCTTGGAGGTGTGAGTTAAATAAATTGGGATTTGGTGATAGAGCAACTGGTGATAGGTGAAGAAGGGTGATTTTTGGTCGTGGGGCGTGGCTTCTGTGAAAGGTAATGTGTTAAGTGTTAAGCTTCGGTCTGGTCCACCTGTCGTGGACAAGCACCGCCCCTGCCACATAAGGACCGGTTCATCGGACCTCAACGTAGTGATTTTGTGCAACCACATAACCTTTGTTATGGGAAGGACTCACTTCACCCCTTTGGTTATCCACATTGAGCCCCTAAGGCGGTCGGGTGGTACACAAGTCGTAGGATCAGACGTGAGATGCTTGCGGTCCGGTCTTCAATTACAGCAATAACCTGCGTCATGGGGTCGTATTGCCCACAGGTATAGCCCCTGGTTGTGTAAACACCTGGTTTTATGGGGTCCAGGGAGCAGACGTGGTAGTCTTATCCCACGTTCTGGCTACAGAAATGTGCTATCACATCATCGGGTAAATCTCGAGAGATGACCCCTGTTTGCATATTGAGGTGGATTCTGTGGATACTTTAGTGTGCGTTGGAGTGAACGTTATGCGACTCTGTTGATGAAGAAAAGCATAGCCTGTGGGTACCGTGTACAACCTCTGCAGGGTGTATAATGTATCTGAAATGGCCGTTGTCATGGTATTGACACACTACAGCTTAGGCTCATTTTGATTAGTTTTGATTATACCCGTGATGGTGTGAGTGGTTGTAGACGCCCGTGTTTTGGAAAGTGTCTGGATAGGATAGTGGATGCCCATCCAGTTAAAATTTGGGAACTGGCGAGAAAGGCGACTTCTCCTACAGGTTCAACCTCTAAAATACTGATAGATTCGGAACACTTAACTCCCTGCTTTGAAACCCTTCTATAGTAATGCTTGCATGGAAATGTTGCTTTAGCTAAAAGAAAACCATAGCCTATCCTTGTTGGCCTTCTATGCATGTATACAGCTATGTACGGGGTTAGAGCTTGCTGAGTACAATTCATACTCACCCTTGCTGTTGACGTTCAGATAGAGAAGAAGAGGGAGATGGCGATGAGTAGGACTCATTCTTCGCGCAAGTTCGCCTGTGGTTTTTGTTTTTTGTCTTTCTCTTTTATGTAATGACTGTTCGAGGTTGAATAATTCACCTCGCTAGGTTGTAAGCTGAGATTTGCTTGTAAGACTATTTGGGATAATATATGTAATAACTTTAGTATGTGCTATGTATCTATGATGTACGTGCGTGCCAACTACTGATTCAGGGATTGGTACGTTATACACGGGTTATCTCAAAAATGGGGTACGACATATATATTCATGTATATGTGTAAATTAAGCTGCTAGTGGATGAACTTATGTACATATGTGACCCTATACATTGTCTCTGTCAATACATTGTCTATGTCAATATTTTATTAATCAGTTATTTGCATTTAATTTGTGTTATTTAGATAGCTCTTATTCAAATATATGAATATGTAATTAAATATTAAAAGTATCGGTTTTGTGACGTCACGAAAGCCTTCACCTCTAATACAGGATGTAGTGTCGGCCATGTGACGTCATAATATATGATATGAGAGTTCTGTTAACAATGTCGGAAAAATTGACATCATTGAGACGGACACTGTTGCGTAGATAATAGTATCAGCCATATGACATCATAAGGACGACACTGTTGTTAGTGAGAGCAGTGTCAGTTGCATGACGTCAATACAACCGAAACCGCAATTGGGAATATCAGTGTCGGTTTCATGACGTCACAATAACCGACACTGATGTTAATTAATGTAAATCAGTGTCGATCAAATGACGTCAAGTAAATGACACTAGTGTAACTAATATTAGTGTCATCAGATGATATCATGCCGATCAACACTGCTATTGTAGTTACTAATGTCGGTCTCGCTGGCGTCATCGGGACCGACATCGCTGGCGTCATCGAGACCGACACTAATGATACTGCTATCAGTGTCGGTCTGATGATGTTATTTGACCCACACTGATAATTTGTTTCAGTGTCGGTTTCTTCCACTTGACATTGATTACCATTTGCAGCAGTGTTGTATGAGAAGTGTCGCACAATTTGATCGACTTTACAGAACCTTATGACCTGACATTGAAGGGTCTTTTTTAGTAGTGTAATTGTTCCTGTATAAAAAATGTCGCGAGAAGAGACAGGACAAGAAGAGTTTTAACGTGCATTTGGTCATAAATCAGTCGATGGAATATTGAATGAATATTTCAGGGGGCAAATTTTACTGTAGGACAAGGTTGGATTCTGTACTCACGATTTTACAGTTCTCATGCCTCATTTAGTAATGTTTGGTGTGATATGCCAAATTAGGGGCGAACCTAACACTGAGTCAACACAGGCCGATACCCAAGTCTGGACTCCAGTTTTCATCGGACTAGCAAGTTTTGATGCGAGTTCTTCTTTCCATGGCCCGAGCCTTGGGATAAGCCCTGAGTCTGCCCCTTGTCAAATCCCAGCAAAATTAATCATTCTGAAGCTAATTTTGCCACAATATATTAATTAGAGATAAGGATCTTGTTTTTCATTTTTTTAATATTTACAGGAAAACTAATTAATTGCTTAAATATTTACGCCACCATACAGTGAACACACAATTGAAGGTTTACTTATTATTTCAACCAAGTCACATATATGTGTATGAAGATATATATACTATTATGATCATCTAAATTATCATCCGTGTCTAATGCTTTAAATTATTTTCCTCTGCCACTGCTGTCAGTGTTATGAAGGTATACAGGGCACCATACTTGTATCTCGTGATTACCAGGGAGCTGTCATAAAGCACTTTAGGAACTAAATCCTGGTTTTAGCACAGACATTGATAGTCCCGCCGTCTGCAATGACTAACATAGGAAAATATAAAAATATCACAACAAGCATACAGCAAAGCAACACTTCTCTCTCAAGCCATGTTAATTTTCAATAATTTTGGAACAAGTTGCCAGCCCCTGGTTTTGTGAATGAGAGGTAGGGCAAGCTAAAGTAAAGACATCACATCAGAGCTACAATGTGTAGTGGACTAATTAAAGTTCTTATGACAGCATTTTTGCACTTCTCATGCTCTAACACAAACTCACAAGTCACACCATAAGTATATTTTTAATGTAGCTAGGAGTAGGTCTCTCTCCAAATTGCTGTTAAATAATCTTCCCTGCCTTCAGAGTGGCAAGTACCAATTGACACAGCTATACTGTAGCTAGAACACATCTTCGTGTATCACCTTATGCACCTTCTTCCACCACATCCATTTTCTCTCTGACAGTTGAAATACATCCCCGCGACGGGTGCACCAAGGTTGTAGATCGCCGCGAAGTCCCTGGTGTTGAAGTTTGATCTCCATCCAGGCGCATAAGTGGTTTGCCTGACAGACTGCCTGAACAGGATGAACACAAAGCGATGGATCCCGGCAGTTGGGCGTGGGCTCTCATAAGGGACAATTTCATTTCCTGTGACACACAATATCAACTTTGTTTTAATGGAAATATTATACAGTTACAGTGTATCTTTGTGATGTACCAAATGTAATTTAATTTGATATATTTATACCCACATGGAGATCATTCGAATAAAAAAGAATTTATTTCACAAATTTCTGGACTCAACGTGTACTGATAGTATTAAATTTTTTGTAATTATCATATTGGATGTGCTGAAGAAACCTTTTTTCAATCTTCCAAATCCTGAAACAAATGCAGTATGACAACATGCTTCCATCCGAATGTGTAAGGTCAAACTAGAATCTAGTTCTCTTTTTTATGCTACTCTTTCTTTATATCAACTTGGGAGTGGCAACTGAAACTCTGAAGGACGCGCTTTTACTTTGTCGGTACCGAAATGAAAAATATCAGCTGACATGCATAAACATTAGGCACAAGCTACATTCAGATAATGCATGTAAGTAGGTAGGATGAAAAACTTACCAAAACTGGCGTCAGTTGTCTCTGGAATGTCTGTCACCAACCTATATAAGCCAGAGGTCGAGAACTAACCAATCAGTATGACATCAAGGCGATAATATTATATCAACAACCACGCATGGCACGCATATAAAGTGAACATGGGAAAGGGGCCTGTGCAACAAGAGCTTACCAATGAAGGTTCTCCCTTTTGGTTGGGTCACTGGGGCTTGGTGCATCAGGGTCCACCATGACCTAGCAAGAAGATAAACAGATAGGTAAATATCATCATTTGGTGATGCGTTATATATATTACATACTCTCTCTGTTCTTTAACTGATGTCGCTGTTGACTTTTAAATTCAACTTTGATCATTCGTTCAATTTTTTTTGATAAATTTCATATATTTTGATACAATTTGATTTATCATTAGAGTTATTTGAATCACAACTTAAAATTTTACGCATTCGAGTAATTTTTTGAATAAGACGAATGGTCAAAGTTGATTATAACAGTCAACGGCGACATCATTTTAAGAACGGAGGGAGTATGTGGATGTATAATACATGTCTGCACACATCAGGATTAATTTTAACGAACATTTAAACTTACAAACAAAACCTAAATAACATGGGCATGCGTCGAGGTTACACCTCGTTAGAGCAATGATAGGTCAGTTAGTCTTATCAGCTTCAAGGCACTTCCAAGGCTTGCGAGTGAATAACAACAACAGAAATCGACACATTCTCTTTGCTTTTTAATTATTATTGTTTGGGATATAGAAGACACTTTAGGAGATTTGCTGAGCTGGGTCAACTAATAGTACACATGTGCATAGCTAAGGCTTAGGAATATGATAGTGTAACCATTAGAACCACTACAAATTAGAAAAAAAGCACGAACCAAACTAACTAAAGATTGTCATCCCAAGTGTGACAAAGTGAAAAATATCATTGAGCTTACAAGTGTGTATAGAGTCCTCATGTCACGCCCACCAATTTGGACCCTGGGCTCATTCATCACCTGAGATGGCTTGAGCTCAGAACCGTTTGTCATTTCCTTGTTGTTGTAGAAGACTCTTAGCGATGCCGTTGTGATGAAGGGGTCCACAATATCCCCGACGACATGCCCGACGACCAATGGGTCCCTAGACATGCTAAACATGAAGTGTTTTGCTAGGTAGGAAATGAAAACCAAGCTCTTCTTGAGCAGGGATAGGATGAGCTCAAATGTGGCTTGGGCTTTGAGGATCGATAAGAAGATGGGTGCCAAGAGGCCTATTTATAGAGAGATGTTAGATTATCAGTAGATCCTCATCACTGGCTACAGACCGAACTAAAGCTTCACCCAAATTCTCCTGGGGTTCTGGAATCTGCTTTAGGACATAACAAGCGATTTGGGTGGCTGTGAAAATGTGAAGCTGCAAGGCTCCTCCATCCTTTAGGGCTCTAGTGGGGACATAGGCCATTGCTCTCTCTCTTCTAGTACTGATGAATCAAATCTAGAGGACGTCGTGTCGCTTATTCTCTAAATCAAGCACTACATGCATCCTCTAACTGAGCTAGGGTCGCTGAGAGGATAGGAGTTCTTGTCTCCTGGGACAAGTAAGCCACAAGGAGCTAGGCACCCATACTTTTAAGTTCCATCCGCTGTGACATCAAAGATGTGACTCCAATTCGTGGCATGATATTCTCTTTTGTCTCACATTTCATCCAATGATGGGGCCATGGCATTGGATTCTAAACTCCATGCATGTAAAGCTAGCAGCTGTGCAGAAAGCCAGATGAATGGCGCCGCTGAAAGGATCAGCATATCGATCCATTGAAGAAGCTGGCAGAACAGTATAGCTAGTTTATGCCTCTATTCTGTCTGAATAAATCAATCATAGAAATATCCTTGCACACACATTAAATCACGAGAGGACTGTATTTAGCTAAGAATATTATATGCAACATATACCATCTTCTAGACCATGTTCACAGCTGTTCCACGTGATAATAAAACATAAGGTATTGCGTAGTAGCCGTGTGAATGTAAGCAAGTCTATCTTGCTTGTGTTTAACTTTCTTCTGGTTTTTATTTTCTTATAGTGGATAAGAACATGAAGTTTTGGTCAGAGCATTCAACTGAAGCTAATCCTTCAGCAAGCACATGCCATATTGGTGCTGTCTTACGGGCTGTGGCGACACTAGAAAAAAAAAATCTCTGTTGTGCCAAACTTCATTAGCATATAATTTTCTGCCGAACTAAATCTAAGGTATATTACTAAGGAAATTTCTTTTTACCCTTGTGTCAGTGCACCAGGCTGAATGAACCTAGCTTTGCTCCTGCTTACAGATCAAAGATTCATATATGCTTGCGACACTACTGTTTGTAGTACTCTTCTCGAAGTTAGGCTGAGGACATGAGCAGGTAACCAGTGTGGTGTAAGCTTCCCTTAAGTAGAAACACAATCATTTCATCAGCCCAATCATTGTTGGGCAAATCAACTCGAATTTACCTTAATTGACTGGCATCTAATGGTTGCTCTGTGCCCTAGGCCTAACATGGCATCTTGTTACTGTGGTTGCACAAAATTCGTCCATCTGGCAGTATTTATTTATTAATCCAAGATATGAATGACTCTGCCAGTATGCCAAGAAAATTCTTCGGGAAATGGATCGCTTAGACAAGCAAGCTGCTCTCGGATTCTGCATTATGAGTGTGGCATTTGCATATATACGAAAGGGATTCAACAGTAGTTAATCTATCGTCTTAGATTCTTCGTCCCCCCTTACAACAAACAGGTAGTATATAATAAAATTCCTTATAGGCAAGTTCTTAACTGCAATAATCTATATAGTACATTGTTTGCTGCTGCTAAGAGATCATGATGTATACTGTGTGATTCGCTGTATCCAGATGATGCAGATCATCTTAATAAAGAAAATATTTATTGATACATATACGTACCGCAGGAACATATACTAACATCAATTGGACTACTTCCAGAGGGTATTTTTATTGGTAGACTAGGAGTATTTTTTAGCTGGGTCTTGCAATAATCTCGTAAAGTGCACTTGGGCAGTGCAAAGCGGTGATGCTTTTACATCGTCGTTTCATATTGTATTTAGCTAAAATTGAAAGAATAAGTGCTTCCGTTTAAAGTTGAAACACAGCCAACAAAATTGACATCTGTGCCTCTATGAATCCAATGCGTTGTTTCAATATTTGGTTTCATTCCTCCTGTTCCTGTGTGCTTTCACATCGCCAGGCCTTTACGAAAAAATGTGCTTTTATTATTCTGACTCACACTATCAAAATAATTAAGCTATTAGGGGCTGGTGATTAGCTTAATATGCATGGCTACAAGCCTAGAGCTTGGTTTTTGACGTATAGGCCTTTCCAGAATCATTCCCTCCAATATATTCCCAAATGATTGTCATTAGTTGCGCATATTAAAATGCAAATCTTCATATCAAAAGATGCAAAAGCCATTAATCAAGGGATGCCACGAGTAATTAAGCTCTCTCTCTCTCTCTCTCTCTCTCTCTCTCTCTCTGTGTGTGTGTGTGTGTGTGTGTGTGTGTGTGTGTGTGTGCGCATGTGCGTGCACGAGCAAGTGGTAAAAAGCCGCACCACTGATTTGTTGAAATGTGCCCTTAGACCCAAGGATTAGGGTGGTCCTTTAATTTGTGTTAAGCATGCACCCAGTTGCAGCTACTCATGCCCTTTAATTAGGTGCCTCTCCCATCAACATGAATTCGGCTCAAATGATCTCACGGCGTGGAACTATGCATGCATGCGCCAACTTAAAAAAGTTTGGAAGCGTCTCTCGAGATCGAGGTCAAAGCGTGGTTCGCTTCCAGTACGAAAATTGCACGCCGACCACCTATATATATTTATATATGTAAGTGGTCCTCTGCTAGTGACTATTTAGTTTGCAAGAATTGCGTACAACACTTTGATCACTACGAGATTTGAGGTGATTTGTTTTGGACGAGTTTAACGATTCAACTGCAACATTTAGTTTGCAGGCTTTGTATCATAGATCAATTACTGTAATGCCAACAAGCAAAGAAAAGAGACCGCATACTTTTAGCGTATCTTTGATTATTCATCTTATTTAAAAATATGATAAATATAATATATATTTATTATAATTTTATTTATCTCTAAAGATATTTGAAACACAACTTATAGTTTTACACATTTTAACTAAATTTTGAATAATATGAATGGTCGAAGATTATGTTAAGAGTCAATGATGACAATAATTTAAGATAAGAGGAAGTAGATGCTAGCTAGATTAGATATAGTGTCTTAGCACGCTAAGAAACTTAAAGCTTTGGTGATGCCTAGGAAAGCATTTGTTTCAACAGAGAAATGCATTGGACTTGATACTAGTGATGGAAACAGCTATATGATCAAACACAGGCTCCTAATACACCATTCTCAACGATGCAGGGTGATATTGGTAGCCATGAAATGTCTGTACATTAGAAGCGAAGGGTGGCTTTCTTTGCATAAGCGACTTGTTATACATGTCCAATATGGCCATGTGTACATTCACTCTTGGTATTAGTTTAATTTTTAATATTTATATAAGAGTTTTGTTACGGTGTTTCAGGGGTAACGGAGGTACCCCCTTCTACTTAGTTAATCTCAGCCATTGGTGTGTAAAAATAAGTATCTGAGAGGATTCAAGTGACCGAGAAGAGGGATGAATCGAACACTAACAGTACTATTTATTTTTCTCGCTCTTTCTAACTTCTAGGAAGCTAGTAACCAACACCTAACAAGAAAAGACTAAGCAAGAGAACAACCAAGCTAGGAGACAACCAAACTCTAAAAGATGAAGAAAGAACAACCTGTCAAGCTATCAAGCAAGCCGGCATGAGAGCCACCAAGAGATATAAACAAGCAACCTATCAAACTACTCGCAATAAGGTAAATGCAGTAAGTAAAGAGAAGGGTGAAAGAGATGCTCAGTGATTTTTCCCGAGGTCTTGATAGGAAGGCGCCTTCCCCTAATCCTCGTTGAACCACACCCGTCAGAGTCTTGGTTCTTCCCATCGTTCTCGAGACGATGCTCACAAGGATACGCTTTACTCCCGGAATGAAATCACCGGCGGCCTGACTGTCGCACAGAATACCCAAGTGCTAGAGCAAGCCTCCAAGGCTCGGGCGCTCACTCTTGGTGTCCCTTTCGAGTGGGGTACCTGAAACCACTCACAAACTTGATGTCGTCTTTCATAAGTCTTTGGAAGTACGGACAACGATGCCTAACGGGTCTAGGCTGCCATAGACCAAGAGTAACAAGCCAAAGACGCTCCTCTCAGCCTCACAAGCTAATGTATAGATGCTCTTTGCTACTCTTCACAAGCACTCAAGATCTCACTAGATGCTTTCTTGTGCTTCACTTGGTGGCTTTTGGCTTTCACAAACGATCTCTCAACTTCTCTGGCTGCAGGTAACCTCCACAACAGCTCCTCAAACGGTTTAAATAGGCCCCAAGCCCAAAAAGACCCGTTGAGAGCCATTGCCAAAAAATTGACTGCTTTTTGCAGTCACCGGACTGTCCATGACTGGGACCGCCGGACTGTCTCGTGACTCTTGGTCTTTGACTGGCAAAAAACATCCTCTCTAGAATCCATTCCATGTGGCACTAGACACATGGTTCTAGATCATCCTTAGCCTTGGACAAGCTCCTTCCTTGGAAAACACGCCAGGGTTCCGAGCATCCTTGAAATAACCAATTCGTAGAAGTGAAGAATAGTGTTGATGAACTTACATCCAACGAGTCAGTTAATGGTTCTTATTCAATCACCAAAATCATTCATACCTTTGAGGGGCTTCAATGGTCATGAAGTTAACAGTATCAGGCCCACCACTTTTGGTACCGAGCCTACTACTTTCGATACTAACCCACAACTTAAATTATCTCCTAGTAGGTACTCCCTCCATACTCGTAATTCAAGTCGTTTTGGACATTGCTCTGGTCAAACATTGGACATATAAACTACAAATAATTTTTAAATTGTTAAGTTTAAAAATATGAAATTCATATAACTTGATTTGTCTTAAAAAGTACTTTCATAGAGTATGCATATATCAATTTTTGGTAAATATTTTGAGAGAAAATAGAAGTCAATGTTATGCTTAGGAGACCGTGTCATTGTCCAAAACAACTTGAATTATGAGTATGGAGGGATTACCTCCCTATTGTTAACCGTTAGATCTAACCAAATGAACGGTTATTATTAACTCCAACTATTGTAACAAACCTCTTTATATAAACAATTAAGTATGTGTCATATTTAAGATTGAATGTTAAATATCTACATCAAATGAAACTCTTAATAAATACTTCTATAACCCATCTATATATCCTCGTTACATATGTGTCGCACCCTACATGTTTTTTTAACAATATTATTCTTACATGACTCTTACATAACCATGCAGATGTTGCGTTGCATACTTTTTTGATAGTATTGGAATGTCCTAAACACTAGTATTTTGCTTGTTTCAATACAAAAAGTAAATTGTTCTTTCAAAGATATGGGGGTCTTGAGTTGGGATTGTATGACATTAATTTGTGTACAAGCCCTATAAGTGCATTTAACCTGAGAGTGCAAACGGAACATGGCTCAATGGGAATGAAGCTCAATGTTCTGCTTTTTATTCATTTGAGTCTTGTACATGTATTGTAAATAACAAACTCTCCTAAGTGTATATTTCACATGAAGACACATGCAAGAATTTATAATTACTAAGAAAGCATGCCATCTAGCATGATACGTAAATAAGGGAATACAACAACATGACATGTCAACCTGATGACACAATAAATTACAAATGAATAAGCATATATAAGTCATCACTGGCACATATAAAGCAAGGAAAGATATAATGTATATATGAAAGCTCAACATACCCAAACCTTTATTCTTACTATGAAGCTACATGAGTGGCGATGAATAGAAGACCACACCATAACATGATATTGGCGCTGTAAATTTATATCATCCCATCCTCTTGATATCATCACTTCAGAGTTGTACTTTTCCTATTTGACATGTTCTCCGCATTTGTGTTTCATTTATCTCCCTTGTATGTAATTTTTTTGCATCCCCGCTTTGACACCAAGCACGAAACAAGGGAACAAACAAGACACACAATAAAAACACAAGTGAGAGATTTATAGATAATGATCCTTTCGATATGGAAGGAAAATGAATAAAAATCATAAAAGTCTCATAATATGGACTAAATTTCCCTAAATTTGTGGTGAAAGGCAAGGTAACAATTAAGTCAAGTGAGGGAATTTAAGCTATTTTATGGAAGCAGCTAAATAAATAACGCAAGAAGGAAAACCATTACCTTCAGGGATCTGATCACTTTCCAATTGATGAGGCATATAGAATGTATCATTTGCAAATCATGACATTTCAATTATTTTTATCAAGCGACTAAACAAAGGTGAACTCGGAACATGATAATCGTAAGAATCACAAGACATAGAGTGCATGAAAGTTTTTGAATGACTTGTGAAAATCATGTACACTGTCATGTGAGACAAAACAAGGGTGTATAATATATCTTGGACCATGGTACATAAAGGTATGAGTTGATAAATTTGTAATGAACTTACCCATGTGATTTCCTATTGTTACATGACTGCACAAACATAACTTGCACATAGAAGAGCACAATCACGCCATGAGAACCTACTCAATATCAACTTTTCAACTCCTCAAAAGTGTGCTCACAATGATCCATACACTTGCCTTGAGAGAAATCAAACCACCGTCTAAAGCACTTCCCCTTACTCCTTGCTACTTTAAGAATGTTAGACAATGAAGTAATATTTTTATGATTTTTGTTTTATTTAATTACAGACAATGCATGAGAGTGCACAACAAACTAGTTCATAATGAATCCATACAAATTCAAAAAAGACTACAATTAGTGGAAAAGTGTGATATGACAAAGTTACCTCTTTGAAGAGTAATATATTCTCTTTCAAGTCCTTGACAATGAATCTTCATGTGTTGAACTCGGTTGAGTGCGTCACTTTAAGTTTTGTCCTTGGGTGCCTCCATTTGATAGGCTGTAAGGATTAAGGATGCCGAGAAGGGGAGGTTGAATCAATGGTCCAATGCAACAAAAACTAGCCGACAAAACTAACTTGAAATTCTATTAAATGCATGTTAAGATAGATCTATGCTATTCTATTAGGCCAAGACCCCATAAGCTGCTAGTGAGTATGAAAAGCAATTAAGCAACCACTAGCACAATAGCCATCATGAGCAAAACTTAAAGCAATATATCAATACTACTTGCAAGAACGTAAATGTGGAAGCTAATGACAAGCAGGAAAGAGATATAGAAAGAGGTTTAGTATTTTTTTCTCTAAGTTCTCATAAGTATGGCACCTTTCCCTATTTCTCATTGGACTACTACCAGCACAGCCATTGTCCCTCTGTTGTTCTCAAACCATATCCTCTATGGTACACTCCAATTTCAAAGTGGAAGCACCGCGTCCCCTGTTGCCTGGGCAATACCATCTCCAAGGAGAAGCCTATCAAAGTTCGGACGCTCACTCTTGGTGTTCCTTTCAAACGTATTATCCACAACCGCTCAAATATTTATGACAACTTCCACAATCATCACGGAAACTTGATCACCAACTCCTATCTGTTCTAGACTTCCATTGATTAAGAGTAACAAGGCTAATCACTCCTCCGCACAAGCACTAGGAATCTATGGATTCTCTAGTTACTATCCCTCAAACACTAAAGATCTTACAATCTCACTCTTGTGCTTTCCTTGGTGTCCCTTAGCTCTCAACAAATGTTTCCTCAGCTTTTTTAGCTATAGGCACACTTTCCAAGGGCTATGTCACCCTATATATAATCTACAAACTCTCAATTAGCTGTGATTAAAAAATGTATATGCTTCTACAATTACTGGATACTCCAATGACTTACCTTTTCCATCTAGATAGAAATTGGATCTTCTATGGATTGGAAACCCTATACTGACTTTAGATTGAGCTTCAAAAACTTAATTTTGTGGACTCCATCATCTCTCTAAAACATCAAATCATTGACCAGTGACTACATCATATTGCACAGTGATGAACTCACCTCTAGTGACATCCTCTTCTACTGATTTTAAAAACAGTCTTCTCCAATGACCTCCACTTCAACAATTTTAGCCTTCTCTAGTTTTTGAAGTAATTGGACTGCCTAGTGAACCCCAACATTTCAACTTGAGATCTTCACTTCCTTCTCATTTCAACTTCTTTAACTTAGGTTCTTAGCACATCCTCGTGCAATTAAGGACTCCTAGAGCATCCAAACAACCTTACTCATATGACCAAAGAGGAATGACTCAGCCTCTCTTAATATACCTAGTTTTGATCTATAAACTCAAGCATACAAATGAGCCACACTCGGCTCTAGCTCATCTTTAACTTTGATCTATCTTCGACCACGACACCCCACAGTCTAATCATGCAGCTGAGTTGTCGATCATCCTTGAGAAAGCCAACTCATGCAAAAATGAGGGAAAAGTGCTTCAACCTACATCCAATGAGTACCTTTGGGGTTGGCCATGAAGCTTTCATACGCTGGCTAGATCACCTAGTTAGCTATGATCTTAGACACCAAAGCTTATTGATCTTCCTCTTGTCTAAGATATGCTACAAATTTGTTGGAGATATACCCAAGAGACAATGTGGAAATGATCCATGAGGGATTAGAACACTGATGGGCCTGTTTGTGGAAGCCCATTAGTGGATCTATATAAGGACATGTTTGTTTCGTCTTTTCAACTAGCTTTTCCAACCGACAAAGCTAAAAAGCCAGTAGCTGAAATGAGCAGGGTTCTTAAAAAGCTTGCTTTTGAAAAATTGAAAGAAAAGCTTTTGACGAAATAAACTAAAAGCTAAAAAGCACATCTTGGGCTGCTTTTCTCGCTTTTGGTGTGCAAATAAGGCAAAAATATATTATAAAGTAAACATGCAAATTTCATTAGCTAGTTTTTTAACTAGCCATCAGTAAACTTTTCTAAAAGCTCAAAAGAAGCAAAAGTCCAGACAAACTGCGCATGGCCTTCCAACTCCGTACTTATGGATAACACAAGGAGGCACTGCAGTTGTGATGTTGTTCGGTTGGACCAGAAGAAAATGACTACTATGAACGACTAACTCCTCTACATCAGTTAGGCCCAACTCCCATGTCTTGTTGGTGTCAGTAATCCACGAGAAATAGTCTCACTTGCTAGTACAAGAGGGATAACCAACTTAAACAGCAAGTGACCCAAATCATAGTTACTCCGTACTAATTCTTTTATGTGAAGCGAGGATGAAAGCGTAAGCAAAGTGCTATGTATGTGTGGCCCACGTAGCGTTTGCATAGGCTTGAACCGTATTTGGGTCTAGGTTATTACAACATCGACGCACGACAATGTTGGATCTCACTGCTCCAACGTCGCTTCTGCTCCATCTACGTGTCTAGTGGTAATAAAACTATGACCCACCATACAAGGTTTCCTGATTGAACGGTAAAAATTATTTTCTGCAATGGTAGCCTATCGTTCCCCAACAAAATTCTATGAACCTAGCACATTTAGATAAACAAGATATGCTCAAGCAATTCGGTGCATGGTAGTTATAATATAACCAACAAGCTTAACTAGCAAATCAATGATCCTACATGTGCTAGCATAATACATATTAACTTCACTATTTAATTTAAAGAATAAGTGTTTAGCTCTTGGCCTATTGTTTTCTTGGTAGCAGAGCACATCGTAATGTAACTTTTAATCGGTATTTCCTTTTTTAACATTAGATCTGACCAAACAAAGAGTTACTATTCCAAGCAACGATATGATACAAATATCATTATTAGCTACAAAGACCTTTTCATTTATATCTTGTACAAATCTCCACCAGCTATAAAGTAAATTCAATAGAGCATATTGTCTTGAACTTGGCTGAGCCTTCTCTTTTGCTCTTCCCATTTCTTTCAGAAACAAATGATAGAGGCTCTCATGATGTGCAACAACAACAACAACAACAACAAAGCCTTTAGTCCCAAGCAAGTTGGGGTAGGCTAGAGATGAAACCCCGAGAGACGACTAAAAAAGAGCAACAACCCGACAATCAAAGTTCAGGCGCGTGAATTGCTAGCCTCTACGAAATACTATCCAAAGCTAACTCCTTGGCGATATCCCAATCCTTCAGATCTCTCTTCATAGACTCTTCCCAAGTCAAGTTTGGTCTACCTCTGCCTTTCTTCACACCGTTTGGCCGACTTACCATCACGCTACGAACCGGTGCCTCTTGTGGTCTTCGTTGAATATGTTCGAACCACCTCAACGTAGCTGCATAAGTTTCTCCTCAACTGGTGCCACTCCTAATCTCTCTCATATATTATCGTTTCGGACACGATCTCTCCTCCTCTGGCCACACATCCATCTCAACATACGCATTTCGACTATGTGTAGCTGTTGAACATGTCGTCTTTTCGTAGGCCAACACTCTGCTCTATAAAACATGGCAGAACGAATTGCAGTCCTATAGAATTTACCCTTGAGTTTTTGAGGCACCCTACTATCAAATAGGACTCCAGAAGCTTGACGCCACTTCAACCATCCGGCTTTAATTCTATGACTTACATCTTCATCAATATCCCCATCTTTTTGCAACATTGAACCCAAATAACGAAAAGTGTCCTTCTTGGGTACCACCTGGCCATCAAGTCTAACATCTCCCTCCTCGACTGCGGTCGCACTGAAATCACACCTCATATATTCTGTTTTAGACCTAAGTCTAAAACCCTTTGACTCCAAAGCATGTCTCCATGATTCCAACTTCTGGTTCACCCCTATCCTGCTCTCATCCACTATCACCACATCATCTGCAAAGGGCATACTCCAAGGAATGTCCCAATGTAAGTCTCGTGTGATCTCATCCATCACTAAAGTAAAAAAGATAAGGGCTCTGAGCCGACCCCTGGTGCAGTCCTATATTAATTGGAAACTCATCGGTGTCTCCATCACTTGTTCGGACACTTGTCACCACATCCTTGTACATATCCTTAATGAGGTTAATTTACTTTGTTGAGACTTTGTGCCTTTACAATGCCCACCATATAACGTTCCTAGGCACTTTATCATAAGCTTTCTCTAGGTCAATGAAGACCATATGCAGATCTTTCTTCTGTTCTCTGTATCTCTCCATCAGTTACCTTATTAAGAAAATTGCCTCCATAGTGGATCTCCCGGGCATGAAACCAAATTGGTTTTGGGTGACTCTCGTTGATCCCCGCAGACGGTGCTCAATAACCCTCTCCCATAGCTTCATTGTGTGGCTCATTAATTTGATCCCTCGATAGTTAATACAACTTTGCACATCTCTCTTGTTGTTAAAGATCGGTACTAAAGCACTCCGCCTCCACTCGTCAGTCATCTTGTTTGATCGGAAGATGAGATTGAACAAATTGGTGAGCCAAACTATTGCTACATCCCCAAGACATCTCCACACTTTAATGGGAATCCCATCCGGACCCAACGCCCTCCTTTCATCCTTTTCAAGGCCTTCTTTAACTCGAATTCCTGAATCCTTCTCACAAAGAGCCTATTTAGGTCATCGAAAGAGATATCCAACTCAATGGATGAGCTCCCACTATCTTCATTCAAGAGTTTAGCGAAATACTCCCTCTATCTATCCTTGATCTCTTTATCATTTACTAACAAACACTCTGCTTCATCCTTAATGCATTTAACTTGGGTGAGGTTCCTAGTTTTCCTCTCTCGGCTTTTGACTATCTTATAGATGTATTTTTCTCCTTCTTTCGTGTCTAGTCGATGGTACAAGGCATAAAACATCCGACCTCTTGCCTCACTCACCGCTCGCTTTGCGGTCATTTTTGCTATTTTATATTGCTCTATGTTGACCATGTTCCTATCAAGGTGTACTCGCTTAAAGCACTCTTTCTTCTCTTTGATAGCCTTCTGGATATTCTCGTTCCACCACCATGTGTCTTTGGCTTCACGTCTGGCTCCTCTAGTCACACTAAGCTCCTCTGAGGCTATTTTTCTGATGCAAGCGGCCATCTTCAACCACATAACATTTGCATCATCTTCTGCCTGCTAAGGGGCCTCCTTGATAACCCTTTCCTTGAAAGCATGTGCTGCATCTTCCTTAAGCTTCCACCACTTTGTCATTTTCACCTTGATTTGCTTCCTTCGTAGAGAGCGCAACTGAAAGCAAAAGTCCGCAACCACAAGCCTATGCTGAGGTGCCACACATTCTCCTAGTATCACTTTACAGTCATGTCTATCTTCCCTTCTTGCTAAGATAAAATCAATCTGGCTACAGTGAGGACCACTCTGAAAGGTTACTAAATGAGAAGCTCTCTTTCTAAAATAGGAGTTTGCAACAAACAAATCGTAGGTGAAGGCAAAGTTCAAAACCCCCTCCTCTTCTTGATTCCTACTCCCGTAGCCGAAACCACCATGCACCCTCTCAAAGCCTACGCTAGAAGAGCCAATGTGCCCATTTAGGTCTCTTCCTATAAAGAGCTTCTCAGTGATAGGCACACTGCTGACCATCGCATCTAAATCCTCCCAGAATTGCTTCTTGACACTCTCATCCAGACCTATTTGAGGGGCATAAGTACTAATTACGTTCAGAACTAAATCTCCAATAACCAGCTTCACTAGAATAATCCTATCTCCGTGCCTCTTGATGTCCACCACACCATCTTTAAACCTCTTGTTGATCACAATGCCTACCCCATTTTTTGCTGTCATTGTCCCCGTGTACCAAAGCTTGAAACCAGTATCTTCCATCTCATTTGCTTTTTGACCCTTCCATTTCGTCTCCTGAACACAAAGAATATTTACACGTCGCCTAATTATAACATCGACTACCTCTCGAAGCTTACCCGAGAGCAACCCTACATTCCAACTACCTACCTACAACTTACAAGGCTCAACTAGCTTTCTTACCCCCCGCATCCGCCGAGTCAAATGTGAAGACCCTTGCTCATTTTCCACTACACCCGGGCGACGGCGTAGCGCGCCACTAAGGATGCGACTACCCGATTTTTGCACACTTGTCACCGCATCCAGATCACGATACGGCGCACCACTAAGGATGTGATGATCCGGCCCTTGCTCATTTTCCACTATACTCGGGTTTCGGCATAGCGCGTCGCTAAGAGGGTTACGGCCCAACGAAATTCTTTGGGGTTTTATTTCCATGGGAATGATGGGAATGGCTATGATAGTTGTTGGCTCGCCACGCCTAACACAACCCACTAAATTATCCGAGCTTGATACCGGCTATGTCGTGGCAACATAGGTGGAACCTACACCCATGTTAGGAAGAATAGGCAGAGTACCCTTCTCCTTTATCCGAGCTTGGGACCGGCTATGTTAAACATAAAGCTATGTTAAACCTAGGCGGAGTTAGAGGCTCTCATGATGTGATCACGGAAAAAGGTTTCTAAGAATTATCCTTTGAGTGCAGATTTCTTGTCGGTCTATCCACACATGTACAAAGATGTGTGTGTGTGTTGAGCTCAGTAGGGTTCACAAGAGATGCACACATGATATATGGCACATGCTTAGTAGCTGGATCATACTGGGACAGAAACAATTCATATATATTAGGACACAAATTCCCTGTCTACAGTTTCCCCTCATAGTCGGTTCAATAGTCCAATTCGCTTTTATATATCATTCTTACTAGTGGCATGGTAATTAAGGAAAAGTGAAAAAGCTATGGTTCATAGGAAATGAATAGAAGGAGAGAGAGATAGAGATACCATGTAGTGGAAAGAGATAAAGTTGTATCAGGAAGGGAGGAAAATTGTATTGGGAAGTGATAATGTCAATATAGGGTAACACAATTTGAATCCTATAAATACAAATAAAAGTGAACAGATAGAGTATATTAAAGTTAAAAAAAACTTTAAAAATAAAAACAACACATGAAACTCATTCTAGATATTAAGAAATAAAGTAGAAAACTGGGTTTGTTTGTCTCGTATCGATGGTACCACACTTGCTTTTTCTAAATCTCGATCGAATTGTTGCATTTTAGCTTAACAGCTGGGCACCGGAACCCGTGGTCACCAGCTTTCTCTTATATGTTTATGTGAAGCTCTGATGAGTTCACACTCCGCTTGCTTGTCTGGGTATGTCTGTTTGTGGCTTTCTGCGGAGAGGTCGCACGCGCACATGCTGTGAAGGGTTCTGGAATCATATCAATGCTTCGCATGCTTTCGCAAAAATAAAGGCAGGAAATCAGCATCTATCTCCCGTGCACTATGTGAACTCTTGTAATGTACTGTGTATGGACGGAAGAGTCAGAAAAGCATCTCTTCTGTTGAGAAGAGAGAGAGAGAGAGTAAATTAACAAACACATGAATATAAAATTGCCCTGTTGACACTTGCATCTCGAATAATGTCATATGCAAGCTGACAACACTTAGTTAAAACTTTTGACCGTGAGGCGGAGGTGTTGAGAATCATGACTGTACCTACCTTCCTTCAGAAGCTAAGAGCAAATATGTTCTAACACATTTAATAACAGAGATTACAAAATCGTAGTGTCAAGTGCCAACAATATAAGCTTACTACAATCATCCATAAAGGCCTCACAATAAAATTCCACCGCTTTGTAACCGAATGAAAGTAACGTTAATGTTATATACGCTTGTGGACTAGGGAAATGCACATTGATGAGTCCAAATATCACATGCGACTGTATAGCATATTGCTTCTTTGGGGGATATTTGTTCAAAAGATGTGATCGAGTCAAAGATCTTCCAGCCACACTCACTGGAGCTGTTATGAAAATTTTTGAGAGCATGATCTGGTATGCACGCCGATTTGCATCCTTGGACCACAGATGAAAGTGACAACTAACATGCAGAACAAAATAATAACTACTAGATCTAGGATGATGTACGTTGTATATTATTGTCGCTTACAGCACATGAACATGAGTGATGTGTGTGCTGTCGACTTGTGTGAAAGCAGCTGAATATTTTTCATCGACGTCATATTCTACTTCGTAGTCTGATGGTTCGTGCATCTTCATGCATGACCGATAGGAATGTAGTCACGCCAAAACTTGAGAAATGCCAATTGTTTGACAGATAATATTGTTTTGTGACTCAACTGAATTTTCCTTCAGTATTTTACTTGTAAGCCGAATACTTTGTATGATTCTTATTGATGGCGTTAGGATAATATTTTTAGCACAATATTTTCATGAGAAATGATCCCGAGATGTACACTATTATGTAAGAACAATTTTTGGTTAAAATGAACCCGAGATGTCACAGGTGAATCTTGTGTGCCTTGACGAAGCTGCGGTGCTTTCAAATCTCAGGGACTGTTCATGTACATTTCCATGGCCAGCTGACCATGGTGAAAGGGGTGGCCTATGATACAGACACTTCCAACAACATGGTCGTGCACTCTGACTAAAAGAAAATCACAAAAACCCTTAACTGGAGTTTATTAAAACAGGTCGATCGCACATATCATCTATATTTGCATTAAAAAAACAACTTACGTCAGTAAAACCTCATCCATGGCTTCAAAATAAGAAAAAAAAACCCCATCTCTTAGGTCGTGAAAACATCGCGAACTCCTGCCCAAGCCGTACATAGCGGCACCCTGGCCCATATGAGCGACCAATGCCTCGTCTGACCTTAGACCTATACTTTGGTGTGGAACACAAGAGGAATTTTTACCATTATCTTAAAATTCATTCATAAGGAGAGTCGACTCTAAGGGATGCTACAGTGGCACCATAACCGCTAAGCTAAATACTACTTCGCTCTGTATTTGCATTACTACTGGTTGAGTTGATGGAGGCGGCTGTCAAGATAGAAGCCTACATCCTAATTGAAGAAAAAAGACCTGTGGGAGAGGAATGGAATTTATTTCTTCTATGTTCATTTGTGAAAATAATATGATTAATGCAGGATGCTAAAATATACTTTTCTTTACTGGCATGTCACATTCACGGCATTTTACTTTGTTTGGTCATAACCTGCAAGACTTACAACTATATATTTATCTCATCATAATTCAGTATACTAATAAAAGAGAAGTAAGGAATAATTATCTTATCGCTATAATATATTCTTCATATATTTAATACACTAAGGTTGCTAGTTAACTGGACCTGCCTAGAAATATAGCCCATATAAACTACTGCACCAAATCCTGATTCATAAGTCATAAAGCTATCTATTATCGTGTAAAGATTGCTTCATCTTCATAGGGAACATTCTTTACAGCATTATTGCTGTTATGTGGATTAATTAAATCATACTAATAATATTTCAATAATAAACAATCAAAGTTGCGACTGGAAGATGCCAGGTATCAATCCACGAGAAATATGGACTAATCTTGCCATGACACAAATGTAGCATGAGCCGTACAACGACTAGACATGAAAAACATATAAAATATGTGGCACCAACTTGACTAAATAGTTAGGTTTTGATCCCATTGCCACTAATTTGCTTTGGAATGCAGCATTGACACTACATTGGAATTTGAAGTGCTGTTAGTCAAAAGAAGAGGCAAAAGGGACTGGATACGATGCTGCTATATATGGTTGCGCCGCATTGACTTCAAACTCACATGTTGGAGTCGATCCTGGTCTGTCCATGGTGTGCCACAAGTATGAGATTCCATGAATGAGCTGCAATAGAAATATGCTTCTCTACGAGACCGTGAGAAAGGAATGGCAGTCAGAAAGATGCATGCATCTGCAATTCTATGTGCTAGCTCCTGACAGTGACTCCTGATTTTTAGAGTTGTACAAGTGGCATGCGCATGGTTACAGGCAGATGATCCCTATAGCAGGTACTACCAGTAGTAGATTTTGTTAGGATTAATCTTGGCTTGATTGTGTTTCAGCCGGTTGATTAGTCCTTTAGCGTGTGTGTGCGTGCACGTCCATGCAGGTTTGCTGCAGCGTGTGAGCTGGAGTCAAGGGACGCGGTGCAGGTGCTTGCGAGCTGCGCACGGTGCGTCCAAAGCTCTGTCGGTTAGGTGGTTAGTCCACATGGTTGTGCAGGTGTGCTGCGTGTAAGTCGGAGGGAGTTGGTTTGCATGGCACGTACGAAGCGTGTGAGAGGTGGCCGAGTCGTGCGGCTGAGGAAAGCTCACGCATGGAGAGTCCGGGTCACGTGGATCGTGCGAGAAATGGCTGAGCGTGGGAGAAGTGCTCCGTGGTGTCGCTCTGGTCTATAAAGAGCTAGTGTAATCCTCCAGTTTTAGGTGAGCCGAGAGAAGGTTCCGGTGTGTGTCGCTGCTGCAGCGTTTGTCGCCCAGCACGCGTAGGTCGCCCGTGAAAGTCTCCTCTCGTGTTTCACTGTGTACCGAGTCCGAAGAATAATAGAGAAACTAAGATACAAGAGCGAGAGGCTCCGCGGCGTTTGTCACCGTAAATTATCCGTGTTCTTTTGTTCTTTTGATCGTTCGTCGATCCTCGGTTCCAACCGATTTTGGCCTAAAAAGTTCAAACTTTATATGTAGCGTTTTGGGAATAGTCATACATGGATTGTTTGGATAGGTGACGATCACCATCTAAATTCTTATTGCTCCAAACATAGAAATTTTTATCTTTAGAGAAAATGAAAGTGTCAGAGGTGTTAATTTTGGGTTGTGTATAATGGTATGGGTTAGGTGGTAAACGGATTTTTGTGTAGGGCACTATATATAATAAACATTCTAGTACGTACATTTTGTGTAGAATTTTTCTACATGATTTTAGCATAGGGAGTAATAAATATGAATTAACAACCGAACGTTGCATGTACCTAATATTCTATATCAATAAAAGTACTCCCTCCGTTCCAATATTACTTGTCATCCTAGAGGCTTTTGCAACTAGATAGCTGATTACATAGGGGCACCAGGGTAAAGGGTGTAATGCTGTGGTGCTGCATGGTTTCTAAGCCATGCGCTACGGGCAACAAGTAATTGGAGAAAAATGGAGTAATATTTTATTTGGTAAATACTTTTCAGGACCACGTTGTTCTAGAAACCATGGAGGATAACTATATGTCTCACTGTTACAGCCACAAACCATATGACACTATAAAACTGTTCTCCCACGGTTCTTTGTCCAATTTGAAGCGCTGTGATTGGATAACCTTTATCTGTTGTCGCAAGGATCTGTCTCTAAAAATATGTTCTATATGAGGCTAATCGTGTGGCTTGTGTCGGTGTCAGGACCACACTCCAGTGGCGAAGAAAGCCCAGATGAGAGGAGTAGATCTAATAGAATTAATGAAAAGAACATCGATGAGGGTCGTGAAAGCAAAGGGGCAAGAGTGTACAAGTGAGTGGTGAAGAAATTATAGGCTCCCACAAAATATTGTTAAAAAATCAGGAAGTTCATGTCAGTTCAGTAAGTCTGGCCGTTTGGATAAATATATTGCACTTCGTAGGTTTTTCAATAGTGTATGCAACAGTTTATACGTGCTTTTCTATCCATTTTTATATCCACTATGTTTTTGCTTGGCACATTTAGATATAGATTGACAACGACTTAGACTTAGGAACATATAGGAAAGAAAACAGAATGATTGCATATTATTAGACAAATATTCCGTCCTTCAAAGATATTTTTCAACTTTAACTAATAACTATATATATTAAAATAAGTAAATAAACAACTTTAATCATAAACATTGCGCATTACCATAGTTTGGTTGAATAGAGTTTTAATAATACGTTTTTTATATTGTCAATCTTGTCAATTAAAAGGATTGGCTTTAATCAAACCTAGAAATTCTAACATCTTTGTACAGAGAATATTTCATTGTTGCCATCCAAACTCGATTCAATTTAAAACTAAATGACATAAACATCATATAGAATGTCTCAATTCACTAATCACATAACATCATATAGCACGTATAAACTGTTGCATACACAATTGAAATACCTACGATCAGTGAATGAGATATATATGTGGTTTATACGTGTGATATGATGTTCATATATATCCATTTCGCATCCCATCTCTTTGCTATTGTACATAACTGCATCGTACTGCTCCTTCTTTGCAAGTATTAGACTTCATTATCCGTTTGGTTTTTGCTGATATTAGTGAAATATTTTGTTGTAGTGACAATAGACCCCGAAACAAAACATAATCTTTCTCCTTTTTCTTAAAAAAAAAGTCTTTGGATGCAGAATATGATTGATCGTATTCGTAGGATGGTGGCAAGAACACTATTCTTACACAAAGCACACATACGAGGTAGCTACAGACGTCAGTTAAAGCCAAAAGCAACGGATGATATTACATGGCTAATCCCATAGACCCATACTACATATTCTAACAAAGGGAACCAGTGCAATTAACAGAAAGCAACGCAAGATGATAGGCTAATGATGCCACATCATCACTCCTACCTAATCATCCGTGCTTATTATAACTCTAAGCTGACGGACGCAGATTTTCATTAGGTTAAAGAAGGGATTAAAGCCATATCCACAAAAGATAACTAGGCCCGATACGCGCCCCGTATATGCACGCATAGGGCATCGGAATACATACCTTACCAAAACAAGTAACCGAGCAAAGATGTGCGAGATATTTGAAACCTGTGCGCTCAATCATACATTCCGCCATTTTGTTCGATCGCTCCCAGATGCTTAGCAGTTTCCAGGGCCAACCTACGCTGTCCTGCAGCGTGGTCCTAGCAAGCTAGCTTGATCGTTCCCCAACGCGAATCCTTGCTATGTTCTTGAGAAATTAACTATCTGCGCTACCGTTTTCGCTTTATTTTGTTTAACAGCCTAGCTAGGGGGGAATGTACTCTGGAGTGCGGCTTGTGCCGAAAGATATGGTGGAGAAATTGCAGCATTGAATCGGATTCATGCCCTAAATATAGAATGCAAAAGCTTACAGACTTTAGGGCTGAAAGAATAAGCGCTGCAGTGCGCGTCGCTTTTGTCCGTACGAGCGTGCATCTTTGTTTTATGATCGAAGGAGGCGGATTCCAGGCCGTCTGCTAAGTTTTGTTATCTACCGTTGATTGAATTGTAGCCGCAGGTGTTCACTATGAGTTACGTCTTTTTGATTGGCTTGGCAACGTGTATACTAATTAATCTTTCCTTTGAAGTGTTGTTTTTTTTTTTGAGAAAATCCTTTTAAGTGTTATTGTAAACCGTTCGCTGCTCTATGCTTCACTTTGTTCGTCCCTGAGTCCCCCGATACATGCCTTATAGTGCATGGAGTTCGCAGTGACACCACTAGATCTGCAGGATTGGAAAGTCTGAATTGATTTGCCTCCAACTGTGCGTACAAATGCAATCCCCAGAAGTCACTTTAATTAAGGATGTAGGAAATCACAAACGAATCTTCAGAAATACTCCAGCGAGTTCAAGTGTAAGAATGCTATACATTTAAAAATATATATATAACAGAATTTGAACTTATTTTTCTTTAGGCATTTTAATGGTACAAACGCTGTGCTGGCGTTTGGTAACCGAGGAATGTTGCTTAGGAATGGGATTCGGATATAAAAGAAAAAAATCTAGACCTTTCATTTATACTTCCTACTAAATCTTAACTTCATCTATTTCCCAATCCGAACCCATTCATCATTGCTCACTCTCCAAACGCCACCTGTAGGGTAGTATGGGCACCTACCTTAGCACTAACAGGCTACCTATAAACATTACCCACAACTTGCAGCACGCTCTTGATGAGTGATCTTATATTACATTGAATTGAGCAACAGCATTGCGGGAATGATTGAAGTTTTTAAATGTATAAGTCAATGCAATCAGATAGCTGAAAAAATTGAAAAAAATGATTATGTAAAACAAAGAGGAGGTTTCAAACGGGCTGGCATGATGCTAAGAGACATGTTTTATGTCGGCCGAGGCTGTCCCAAATAACAAATCAACCCAACACCCCTGTCAACTCATCAGGGCCATCGGATTCTCAAACCTCGTATGTTAGGAACACTGATCGCACTCAGAGATAATCGCGAGGAAGAGGAAGCAAAGCAGGCTGTGGGAGAGAAAACAGAGAGAACAATCGAGATTGGAACTCAGCAAAGGTGGCTTGCGATCAGCTTTTCATTCCAGTTTTTGCTTAGCTCATTCTGTTACAGCGGTCACCGATATATAGCTCGCTCATGCAACACATGCCGGGTTCCAGTTCACACCGAGCACACCGGAAAGTGCTGGAAGAGTTCCCGCCTTCTGCCCAGGCATTTCCTTCAGTCCGTCTTTCCTTGGAATGTCTGATGTCCCGCTTCCTTCTTTGAGCGACGCCTGCAAGGATCATGACATTCTCCTCCCCTTTGAAGCTAGCTTGCACCCCCCCCCCCCCCCAAAGTTTATGTAGATGGAGATCGTGACTGCAACTGAGACAATGTCGCACTCTCTTTCTAGGATATATTGTGCATCATGTATCAGTCCCTAGATCAGTAGCTGATATACATAATTACAACAGAATAATAATCAAAAGCATACTTTAGATAAGATAATATACCTGATACCTAAGCTTTAGCGGCAACACGGTGTGGATTAAAGCATCTCCAACTGTTTAACCGGCTAGAGGTGAAGCAGATAGCGAAAACAAAGATCCAAATCCATAAACAAACTTGGGAAGAAGAAAAAAACCCAGCATGTCATCGTCTTCTATGAATATTTGCTAAAATCCCATTTTATGCAGGGTTCACTAAAAGAGGTTTAAACCTGGGGAGATCAAACCTTTGTCTGTCATCATTTTAGTGGGTGGACCTGGGGAAGAATAAACATTTCCCGCCAGTCCTCAAAATTTAATTGGAAGGACCTCTAATATTCGATCCAGACACTTTCCAAAACATGAGCAACTACACCCACTCACGCATCAAAGAGATATGTAGAGACTAATCATTGAGAACCTATACAATAGTATGCCAATACCGTGACAACGGCTATTTCGAAAGGATTTTACACTCTATAGAGGTCGTACACTATACTCATAGACTATGCTCCTCTTGATCAATAGTCACATAACGCTAGTCCCACATTATTCGCCCATCCCTGTCCATCCACCTCGGGTAGCAACCAAAGGCTATAACATAAGTACTCACTTTTCTTGAGTTCTTAGGTACTTCATTTTTCCTCTACGACCCAAATGCACTAAGCCTAGGTACTTCTTTTTCCTTCGAGTCGAATTTCTCGAATTTCCATGGTTGCACAAAATCACTACGTTGAGCATTCAATGAACCGGTCCTTATGCGACTAGGGTGAGCGCTTGTCTATGGCAGGTGAACTAGACCGAATCTTAACACATATCATCAATCACCATCATAAGCCTTGCCCCCAACCAAAAGTACCTTTCTTCACCTAACACATGTTGTACTATCATCAATCCCATTTTTTTCACTCACACCACCAAACACACTTTAACACATTTTATAAAAGGTTGGTGTATGGTGTAGTGACGCGTTGCTTCACACTACAAGAAAAATATTTTTTAGTCACCAAGGTATTTAGTCACTATATGTGTATAATTATTCACTATAACTATTTTGTAACTAAAAACCTTAGTCGCATTTTGATCAAACTTTGTCACTATATGTATATAGTAACCAATAATTAGATATGTTGGTCACTAAAACTATATAGCAACTAGAGAACCTTTGGTAACTAAATGAATTTATCAACCAATGAGCATATATCTTGGTCACTAAAAATGTATGTCAACAACAAAAACCAAATCTTAGTCACTATTTGTCAAGTTTTACTGACCAAATTTTTTGGTCACTAAAACTTGGTAACTAAAGATCTATTTTCTTATAGTGTCACAAGAGTCCTAAGCATTCTAATATCAAGGCAATTTTCTGTTCATTAAATTGATTTAATAATGGAATTACTATGGTTAACAAAGTGGTGTCATCAATGGGATAACAAGATGGTATTTGATATTAATGAGAGCAAATAACTGACATTAATATAAAGACTTATAACAAGTAGGATTTTTAACTACAAAATGTTTAAATATAAGAAAAATACATGGAAGCATTCAGGCCATATAAGTGCGAGAGCTAATCATAGGAGTAATATGATCAAGAAAGTTAGAACTTGCCTGCAAAACATTAGTCTTCAGAGTTTGTCTTTGGATATTCTTCAAATTCCAAGTCTTGAGGTTCAATCTTGATTGCCAAAGTCTTTGGGCTCTTCCTCGTATGTCAGTCCTGCTAGGTTCTCTTGAAAATCTAGCTCTTCCTCAAACTCAGTGTTGTCTACATGACAGAGTAGTCTAATAAAACTGTCGTAAAATAATAAAGCTCAAGGAGAACCGATAAGGTAAATCTGCATGATGTGGTGGCTATCTTAATGCATGGTTCATTGTTTTATGCATATCTTAGTGTTATACACTATGGGTTAGTTATTGGAACCTGGATTTATTTAGATACTTCTATTTTAGTGCTCATGCGGATATACGGGTAAGCCAACTATGTTTATGGCTGGTAGTATACCTGTGACAATAAGGTCCTTATATGAGTACGAACTCATAATAAGGTGTTCTAAGAGTGCACGAAAGCGTTATTGGATGCATAGTCCTGCCTTATCGATATTTACTAAGGATTAGCGATTAGCTTATAAGTTCATTTAAGCCATGTTTGTGTGATTGCGGTAGTAAGCCATGTGAATGTATGCATTATCAAGCATTTATAGCACTAATGTGTTTATGTGAATAAAAACTAGTATCAACGCATGTTAAGTTAAAATACCAAGTGTGTGAGATGTTATTCATGCGTCATTTTATGTGCAATCCTATTTAGTACCATATGTTATTGATTAATTACTAAATACATTTATGGTGTATTTATTTAGTTTATAACAAGATAAATGAATATGTAGTGACTAGAGATTAATTACTTAATTTCCTAGTACGTAGTTGTTTCTCAATGATTAATTACTAGATTTTCAGTCTTATAAGTGCAATGCTAACGTATCGCGTGGCGCATGCAATAATGCAAGCTAAAGTAAGGTGAGATGCACACTAACCATGAATCTATATTTAATATGACTTTATGAGAAATACTAGTTTAAAAGTAAAGGACAAATAACTGACAAGCCAAAGTAAATCAATAAAGAACTAACAGTAATTAATAGGTAAATTTCATTAAAACTCAAATGTCTAAAGGGTAGAGGGCATTATCAGATGAAATTGAGGTTTGGATCATTGTTTATGGAGTGGTCTCTGGATTTTAAATGGAGCTGGAACGGTGATTGGTTTAGTATTGATTTATTGAACAATGGAAGATATATGTTGCGGTTTTGATGTTAAACATGGGAAAACATGAGGGGTTTAGGACTAAACACTGATTTCAAAAGGTGGCCCCACATCGAGACAAGCATGTGACCGCAAGAATCACGCAAATCGGAGTTACGAGCGTGAAGAACTGGAGATTTGAAGTGCCAGGGAGCTGTAGCTAGGCACCTATCTATAATAAATAGAAGGTTCCTAGGCGCTTATCCATAATTAACAAGGAGTGGTTCGGGACCTATAGGTAAATTGGTGGAGTACAGAGTTCTGATTGTAGTATTGTAGGACTGAATTGTTAACATATGAAAAGTTCAGGGGGTTTTGTGTATAAGTGGAGGGCTAAGACCTAGTTTATAGAAGCATATGTTCTTGAATGCGGGGAATTATCTTTCTGTAGGGTTTTAAAATAACCCTAGGGAATGATAAATTTTTCTAGGGAAACTGGTTGATTCCAGTAGTGGAATAAGACATACCTACCTGTGGACAAAAAGATTGTTAGTTGCAAGTTGATGTGCACATTGAGATGGCAAGATAGCAAGATATAAGGCTAGATTGGTGGCAAAAGGATATAGTAAAAAAATATAAAATTGATTATGATGAGACATTTGCACCAGTTGCAAAGACGGGCACTGTGAGGACACTAATATCTTATTCTACTAATTTTGATTGGCCACTTTATCAATTGGATGTTAAGAATGCGTTCTTACATGGAGATCTCAATGAGGAAGTTTATATGGAAATCCCGCATGGATTTGCTACCGATCAAACAAAAGGAAAAAAGTACTGAAGCTAAAGAAATTATTGTATGGTCTAAAGAAATCACATTAGAACATGGTTTGATCGCTTTAGATGTGCAATGTGTAATATGAGGTACAAACAATGTAATGGTAATCACACTGTATTTTATCGTTGTAACATTTCATGTTCAAATAAAGAAGCGAGTTGTTGGATTCAAAATTCCAGAGCCAAGCTCAAAAAAATCAAAACGATTGAAGTCCTATTTCAAAATTTTGAATTTGAATTCAAATTCCAAATGCAAGTCCAAAGCTTTTCAAAGAAATGTGGTGAAACAAAATGTTCTTTTGAAAGGTATTTTAAAGACTTTAGGCCGAACAAATGTTTTTCTTTTCAAACAATTGAATTGTAATCCCAAATTTATAACATTTTATTTGTTTCGATTTTGAACTTGGTCCAGAAAGAAAGTTGTTCCCTCTGAAAAGTTTTACCACCCTACAAAATTCCATTTTTATCTGAGCTCGAGAACTATGGTTTTGGAAGCAAAACATAACGCTGTGCTGAAAATCACAGAAAAATCAGGAAAAAGGAATAATCCTTGCGGGACCCACCTGTCAGTGGCTTCCTCCTTCCTCCTCAACCTCCAGTGGACGGCACAGCCTCCAGGTGCCATGCTCACCCGCGAATCCCATTGCATGCGCGCCACGTGCCTCGACCCGCGCCACGCGGTGGACATGCGCCTGACCCCGTGTCCCTGCCCTCCATGTCCCAGCCCCGCCACTCTCTCGGAATTCTACCTCTTTCTAGCGCTTTCCCCGGACGAATGCGACCCCGCCGCCGAGCCTTGCCTGGCCTCTGTCCCGTGTCGGGAAGCTGCGCTCCTCCTCTCCCAAGCCTCTAGCACCTCGTATCGACTTCTCTCGCACTGATTTAGTGGATTTCTATGTTTCCCCAATCTTCGGCATTTTGGTGCAGCCGGCCGGATTCCGGCCCAATCCGTCCAAGCTTGGTGAGATTACCCCAATCCTTTGCACCATAACTCCTTCTCTCCCTTGCGCGCCCAGATAACCTCAAATTTCTGAGTATCATTGACTGTTGGAGCAGGGATTTCAAATCGATCCTTGTCGGCCGCCCGAGCCGTCATAGCCCCACCGTGGACAGCCCAACTCCGACTCTCTCAGCACCATACTCCTCTGTGCCGGTCTTCTACGCTCGACGTTGAAGCTCACGGTGAAGAGAGTGGCGAGTTTCGTCGAGTCAACTGCTCGTACGACACCACCGAAGGTCTCTGCGCGCCGCCGCTCGTCGTTGGCCCTCTCGGGTGAGCGGCCAACCCCGGCAATCTTCGCCTGGGGCTCCCCGTGGCACGTCGAGGACAATGGCGCTGGCGCCCACCTCGTTGGCTGCCGGAAACGGTCCGCCGACGGGCGCCGCCAGCATGCCGGCCGCCTGCGCCATGGCCGGAGCCTGGGGCAGCTGGGCCGGGATCCCCTGCAGCTACGTGGCCGCCACGTGGGCCCTATTGGGCTGGAGTTTCATTTTATTTCAGAAATCAGTTAAAAGTTTCGCAGAAATATGTTTAATTTTGCAAAAATATAAGGAAATGCATTCTAGCTCGAACAATTACAAATAATATATCATTGGAATCCTTTAACTTGAATAATATTTTAGAGCTATCAAATATGCATTTTATGCATTAGCATTATTTATGTTAATTAAATAAATTGCAATATGCATTAGTACATATCTCCATTTTCATGCATTAATAAAATATGAAAAATATATATTTACATTCTCCTAATTAATTAGTGTTATACTGGAGTTGTTTTAGAATTTGTAGGCTTGTAGATTCATTATAAATAATGTATTACTTGTAGATGTTATTTAATTCATTATAAATCAACTGCTCCCTCCGTCCCAATAGAAGTTTATTTTTAAGTTTTACTACAATTTCGACCATAATTTTGATAATTTTAATTAGTTTTAATAATATAAATTTTATATATTTTAAAAGTATTTTTTTATGATTTTAAAAGTACAAATACTAGGTTTTTTAATTTAACCGTTTTTATAAAAAAATATTGGTCAAAGTGTTGGTCAACAAAAGCTGGAATAAACTTCTACTGGGATGAAGGTAGTAGTTGTCAATAAATTCTAAACTTTGGTCAGAAATTAGTTTAGCACTTCTTTGATTCAATGATCCAGTAAAATATTAAATTATATCTTCAAGAACCATATTAAGAAAATTTAGAAGTAGTTTTCCTATTTTGATTTATTAGGGGATTAATAGGAAGTCATTCTTTTAGGTAAAAATCAGTACCTTGTCACCTGATTATAGTAGCACATTAAATTTAATGAACTCATTGTTGCATGAAATCATTCGCATATTAATCCTTGTCATATACTTTCATAAGCCTACCATCGCATATGAGCTTATCATCACATGCGATGATGAGATAAAACCTTAGCATTTTATTAGGTGCATAACTAATCACGTCTTCATATCATTTTATGCATTTAGAAGGCGACGTGGAAGACCAACAACTTGATCTGGTTGCTCAAGAGTCATCCATCGCTGAACATCTTCCTCTTGTTTGCGCTAACTCTCAACAAATCGAAGACAAGACCCAGTGCATTAACCCAGTTTTAAGTTCTTATTCTATCACTGTGTATGATATGGTTAATGTACTGCGCGTTAAGTTGTAGGAATTGTTTCGAACCTTTGACTGCATGATAGTACTATTTACCCCTGTTAAGTGTATATTGGTACAGGTAACTCGGGATAGAGCTAGGCTAAATTTTATTTCACGGTAGAAGTTGAGTGAATAAAAAACCTCACTCACTTGCTATAGGCTGTAACCCTGGTTATCCTTATCACGTAAAATGATAAACTTAAGATTAGGCAGGGAGTAGGTTTTGGCACAAGGCAGGTTTCCTGTGTGGACTCATGGCTGACGTGTTGTAGCCCTGTTTATATCGGTTAAGGACTGATCGAGTGTGGCCCTGTTGAGCAAGTTTGAACAGTATCGATTACATACTTGGGGTATGAGATCCAGGAAACCGGTTTAGCCAATGCTTTAATGTTTGGATGATCTCCACCTCTCTTTTGGCGGTGAGTGGAAGAGAGCCTTGTGTCTAACCATGGATAGATTCGAGAAACTATTGCATGTAGGACCCTGCGCTCGGGAGAGGTGCGCCTGTTCGGACCGGCTATATGGGTTGAGCAAAAGGTTACCACATGCAGCTTCTGGGAAGCATGTACGTGTCATGTATTTTGGGTTTCTCCAGCTGAATATAAATCGATTATAATCGCTGCCCTTCACAGAAATGAGTACCACTTGTTTACTGTCTCACATCGTAGTAATAAGGAGACTAATAATAATAATATGAATTGTTTGCTTAGTTTATAAGCAATTGCTTGGCAGCCATGTTTGCTGTAGTTTATAACTGCAAATTAAATTTATATTCCTTGAACTTAACTTACCGCTAAAAGATAAAAGTCAGGATTCACTAATAGTGCTATGTTTTAAGCAAATGGCCATCCCTGTGAGTCAGCCCCTCATGCTTTGGAGTCGGCTTTAGTTGGCCATTTTTGACATGTAAGTCTTGCTGAGTACTTGGTACTCACGGTTTGTTGTTTCCCTTTTTGTTGCTGTAGTTCTTCCTCTTGGTAGCTGGTGTGGTTGTTGCGACAAAGTGGTGTGGAAAGGCGAACCCCCTGCTGACTGGTCCCATACTGGGTTCCCTCCTCACCTCCGTCTAGCCGCGAGGAATGAAGCATGTCCTAGAGTGAGACATCTCAGAATAAGAAAACCGTCGTGTGTATCATTTCTGCATTGTTTTAAAAACTCTGTTTTCATCTTCGTCCTTGTAACAACTTGAACTTACTGTAAGACTTTCAATCGGTTTCCTAAATATTTTATCACTCGTGTTGTACTATTTGGGTATTGTTGTTCAATATCACCCAAGATCGATCCGCTAGGCGAGCCGCCTGTGATTTTGGGGCGGTTCTGCCACAGATTGGTATCAGAGCTAGATCGACTTATTTTTGAAAATTACACGACGATGAGGTACGAGTTAGTCAGCCCACATAAGGATTATATTAGTTAGTTATCAGGTGACAATGCTAACTTTTGCATTCATGAATTTTACTTCCAGTTATTTAATATTCTTGCAACGACTTGGCTACGCCCAGGTAAGAAGGTAAGGTACGCACTCGAATACAGTGAAATTCGAGGGCTCATCCATACGAGGTTCACGGGTATGGAGTGTCCTGTACAGCGATCAGTATGGAAAGTGAATATATTCTTGAAACATATGAAACATTTGCCGTCTAATGGAGTGCGGCTAATTGCCACCTAATAGTAAGTGTGTACTTCTTGCCGTGTGATGCGAATTACGGTCACATTCCTCAAGATATGGCCTACTTGAGGATGTGAATGATACGGGACGTAAAATCTCTTTTTATTTTTGCCTGCCTATGTTGTGTGATCCTTTTCTACAGTTACGCTAACTTCGAAATTAGTTTGTGTAGAAAGAGACTAACTGGATCTAGAGAGAACGAGTTTGCCACCGAGGTCGCGTATGGTCGCTATAATAGATCAACTTTTTATTTTGGTGAGGACGTATAGAACCAACATATTGCCATTGCATAGCATTGCATTTGCATGAAAAATACAAAGAATTTAAATCAAAACTAACCCAAGTTTACACTCGGAAACGAACAACATGACCTCCATGTAAGTTCAAAAATATCATCCTATTTGTCCTATTGACCCAAACCCTTCAAGCTTATGTCCGAAAATGCTATGGCCCACCAGCTAGTGGACCGCGCCACATTGGCCTGCGGGCCAGTGCGATATGCCCCGCTGTCCCACATGGCAGCTGCCCTCAGCCTCACCTCACTCTGCGCACACTCGATCCACTGGACCACCCTCACTGGCATCCCGGACCCGCTTGTCATCCTCACGGTCACTTGGTGTAGCTCATGAGCCCACTTACCACCTAGGCCCCACCTGTTAGCCACTCTAGCCAAAATGCTACGGCCACCCAGGTTTGTACACACAGAAACATATTTTAACCTTTTCTCATATACAAATAATTCCACAAAAATACCAGAAAATGGTATTTTTGCGTACAAGCCCATGATATTGCCCCTGAGTGCATTCTTGATGGCTACAGGTACAAAGGACGTGAGAGTATGATTCACAATCTGGCTTCAGGAATGTATATATCGCGTCTCAGTGGTTCTGCTTTCACTGATGATATAGCCCCTGGGACACTTCGAGGGAGTCTTTGGGAAAATGTGTACACCCTCTGCAGAGCGTATGAATCTTTCCGAAAGTCCGTTATCGCTGGTTATGACACACCTTTTGCTTGGGCTTCTCTTGATTAATCTTTCTGGTTTTTCCAACTTGTGAGTGTTTTGAAGATGTGATGGCTATGTGCCAGGCTGTTATGATATTTGTGTCGGAAGGCCTCTTTAAAATTGTGGGAACTGGCGAGATTGAAGTAATTCTCTCGCAGGTCCTACCAACTAAAATTATGACAGATAGATACAGTTGTTTTCTTCTGATTGCAAAGCTTCTTTACTAAACCTGCACAAAATTATCTTTTTTGCAAAGAAACAAAGAAAGCCATTATTCCTTGATTAGCCTCTATGCATGTTTATACCTTTGAGTAGTGTTGCTTGCTGAGTACTTTCTGTACTCAATCTTGCTGTTTCAACATCCAGACAAAGATGGAGAAGCTGTGAAGTCGTTGGTGACGTTTAGAAGTCTTGTCCTGCGCTCGAGTTTGACTGTGGAGTTGCTTGCAGAGTTTCCGTGGAGTTCTTCTGCCTTTCTGGTGTTTGAGGAGGCTTTGTCCTCCTCTTGCAGATTGTAACTTAGACTTTTTGACTGTAAGTATCTATTTTGGAATAATTCTTTTATATTTGATTTGACTGTTATGTTCAATGAACATTCTGACAGCGTGTGTACTAACTATTGATCCAGAGATTGGCATGGTAAACATGAGTACTCAAAGAATAGGGTATGACAGAGTGGTATCAAAGCCATACTTGACCTAGGAAGGGACCATAGGACTCTAACATTGCTAGATCGTATTATTTTCAAAATATAAACTATGTTATAAAACCCTCTTCTCTATGATCTCGCCTGCCCTACTTTCTACTTCCATTTCAACGAGTTTGCTGACCCATTTTACTGCCCCTTGCAGATGAATGCTGATGGATGGTTCCGTTTGGACACTGGTGCCGAGGATATCCTCGGATTTCTCTCACTGTTGTTCTGCATGCTTGAGTGGTACAGTTTCGCTGTGCCGCCCAACTATCGCTGGAGGGACACCATTACAGACGGTATATCTCGATGCAAGATGGAGATCCGCATCCACATGCCACCTCGCGCAGCAGACATGCCCCCGTGGGTATATATCCTCAGTGGTGCCACCTTTGACGACACCACATGCACTAGCACGTGAGATGCTCATGAGTTTCTGCAACCTTATTGTAGATCGTATCGAGTTTACCTCATTCCAGTACCTCCCAGAGAACCCCCTCAGGAGCACCGTATGAGCACCATTCAGGGACCCACTAGGACTGTGGACGACACTAACTTGGAGCAGGCAGTTCAGTACATGTGGGCACTCGACAACCTCTGTGATCACTTTCAGGATTTGTGGGAAGATCAGATCAACCTCATGAGTGACACTGAGGAGCATGCTCGTGATCTCCAGACTCAATTGGATGCTTTTCGTGCTGAGCTCGTTGCAGCCAACGAGCAGGTTGATAGCCTCAGGACGATCATGTCAGAGAGCCACATCAACCATATACGCGATCTGGATACTATGTTTCAGGGTGGACAGTCTTCGGAAGGCTCCGGCGCTCACATCTCTCCGAGGAGGAGTACGATCACAGTGACTACTGCACACAGCACCTTCCGCCTCAGCGTGCCTGCCGTCCCCTACTCTGCCTCAGATTGCTAGGGACATGATAGCACGTGGTGTTGATCAGCGACTTGAGGACATCCGCAACCTCGAGGAGTCCAGATTCTGCCAGCTTGGTTCGAGCTCTGCAGCTCGCCACCCTAGAGGTTCCGTCAGAGGCCGACCACTCTCAGGTACTAGTGGCACATCCCGTGGACCCAGTGACCGCAGCTTCAGCTACACCGAGACCCTTGACAGCGCTGAGAGTTGCATCGATGCCATTGGATTGATAGCCAGAGATGTTGCGACTCGACGCCGTGCCGGTGCCACAGAGAAGACCATCATGGACATCATAGAGTAGTGTGTAAGCCTTGACATCATCGAGGATGGATCCGAGCTACACCGGATGCTGCTCAGCTACCTTGGGAGAGCCTGAGTTTGTACTGTCAGATCGTGAGTTAAGTATCTGTAGAGTCGTCAGTAGTAGTAGTAGTACCTCAGCAGTGTTTGCAGTAGCAGTGTTAGTACCTCAGCAGGTTTATCTTGTTCGTTATATCCTATCAGTTGTATCCAGCACTTGGTAGTAGTGACCTCCATGCAGTTCTGTATCGAGTAGTATCATCGTTGCGTAATGTAAGACTTGATTGTGTGGTTTCGCCTGTTTTAATTGGTTCTTTGTTTGAATGATCTGTGTGCTTCTAATCGATTCTACAAGATCACATCAGATCAATAAAATAACATTGTAAATTTTTTCCTTCTTGAGCCGTCTTTCAAAATTTGTGCCCCACCGTTTACAGCAAGTTGAAGCTCAGCCAATGACAACTGCCTCAGAGGCCACATGCATGAAGATTGTCGTACTTAGCCACGCAAGAATGACACCTTAAGAGCTCAGAAGAAGAGATTCTGTAAATAAGCAATTAGAGCCCCGACCCATAAGTAGCTTTGGAAATGCACTCATAACCTTGATCCGGCACTTGTCTACTTGGAAAGTATGATTGTTCAGAAAAGTATGTAAAAGTGTGGTCTGAGAAGAAAATTACTTAAGAAACCTATGAGACCCATCGGCAGTCAACCTTGTCAAGACAACTATCAAAGATGTCAGAAACTGATAACCCCCAGCACACGTGGGAAACACAAGGATATGGTCAACCACTTTAAGTGGGGTATGTTAATTACAGGAAATAACAGTCGTAATTGAGAGATAGGTTAAAAAGAAAAATTATGATTGTGCACCATAGAGTACCTGATCGTGACTCAACAGCTACTGCAAATATAGAATACCTCACCATCTAGCATGCTTACCCAACAAGCACCCCGATAACCGCTAAACTTGGATGAGCCGTAATTGCCCTGCTTGGAACCATAAAGTGTACCGATATATGGTTATGAATTTTGACAAGCAAAATTTCATCGGAAAAGTTGAGCAAGTATAACCGTCCGTGTTGAACAAGATCGTCAGAGCGATAGAATAAGAATGCTATCTCGCAGTTTCGGCAGATCTTAGTCGGTGGATAGAAGTTGTCATCAGTAAGCTAACGTATTCCAATTCAAGCTATGTTGGCCCAAGGGATGTTAGAACATTCCAGATGCAGAGAAAATATAGGCGTTGTCGCCTATCGTTGGAATTATCAAAAGGATAGTCAAGAGTACCTTCTGTGCATCAAGTGACATGATTACGGAAATGCCAGAAGACGTGCCGATAACTTGAAGAGGTTAACTACCAGCTAAGGCAGTTCGTGAATCACTCATTGAAGATATCTGAGATTGTCCGATCACAAGATTAAAAGGTACTCCCTCCACCATCTTGTTTTATAAGTCGTTTTGGAGCTGGACAATAAACACAAGAATTAATAAAAGTAAAAAAGATAGTTTAAAATTGAAGATGAGAGAAATAGAATAAAAATGTATTGAAAAGAGAAAAAGATATTTCGAGAAGTGAGAATGACTTATAATTTAAAAAAACTTGACAAGCCTAGAATGATTTATAATTTGAGAAGCAACCGTATCAAGCAGAAGAAGTTTTCGCCCCCTCTGAAAGAAGCTCGAATCTCGAGAACGAGATTCTTTTTAAGTGAGGTGGTCGATCTATAACGCCCGTAATTTTAAATCAAATACCGAAAATCACTACAGGAAAATTTCTGGAATAACATTTATTTTTTTCCTTTGCAAAATGCCAAAATTTTCATAATTAAATTGAGAACAGAAAAAATTGGGAATTTCAAAATTCTATAAAATTGGAACTCTGACAAGAGCTTGGCTTTTATTTTTTATTTGGTCTCCCTTATTTTATTTTAATCCCCTCAATTATTTTTCTTTTCAATATCTTATTCTTTTCCTGATTTCTCTTCTGGGCCGAGCCCTTTTTCCCCCTTCCCTTGCTTTCCTGTCGGCCCAGCCCTTTTTCTTTTTCCTTTTGCGCCGGCCCAGCCGCCCTGCCTTCTTTTCCCTCCGACGGCCCAAGCCCGCGCGCCCCTCTTTTCACCTGCGCAAGGCCGCCCTGCCATTCTCTTTCCCTGGCCCAGCTCGCGGGCCAACCCATTTCCTTTCCCTTCTCCGTCCAGCACGCGCATGGCCCGGCCCAGCTTCCATTTTCTGTTTCCCTTTCTCCTTCCTTGTGCCCGACCGCGCACGTGCGTGAGCCCGCCCCCTGAGCCGCGGCCTGAGCGCACCTGCTGCTTTCCAGCTGGCCCTCGCTCGCCGCGCCCGCCTCTTTTCCTGCACGTCGCATCCTCTCCCAATCCATCAGCCTCGGCTTGCCGTTCTTGTGCAAGCTGCGCGCCGTGCCGCCCGGACAGCTCAACGCCGCGCCCTGTCGCCGTCACCCTGCCCGCCATCAGAGCTCTGAGGAACCAAGCTCGCCAGCCGTCACCATCACCTGAAGCCGCCATCAACACGCCACGCTGCTAGGTCATGTCCACGCGTTCCGTCCCTGGAAACCGGGCACCAATGCCGTCGCACCGTTGGCCGGCCAACTCATTCCCCGCAGCCCATCATCACGCCGAGGACTCGAAGCCTAGCTGCGCTTCTGCCCTGCGCCGTCCCATCCTCGCCGTCACGTCAAATCCCCGGAATTTTCGGCTTCCCGCGCAAGCAGCGTGCACCCGGCGCACCGCCGGTGAAATCCCGGCTGAGCCCCTGTAGCTCCCTCTCTCCCTCACCCTCACTCGCCGGCAATAAAAGCCTCAACACACTGGAGCTTCTTGCGCCACAAATTGCCCCCAAATTTCCCGGAATTCATCATCTTCTCTGACTCCGGCCACCGCGTCCGCCATCCAAAATTCCTCTCCGGTGAGCCTTATTTCTCTTGCTATTCGGTCACTGCAGCACCCCGCGACCCTAGTCTACGTTTTCCCTCACAAACCGCTTGTCAATTGAAGCTTCTCGCCCCGCTTCGACGTACGCCGCTGTGCGCCGCTGCCCCTCACGACGTTGGCCACCGTGGGGGCCGCAACGAGCCTGCCGAGTGGTCCTGTCACTTCCACGAGCTCGCGCGCTACTTCTCGGCCTCCTCCTTCCCGCACCGGTGAGCTCTTCTCTGACCTCCTCGTGTGCCGCCCCTGCGCCGCCCTGGATGCATGCCGCCGGCCAGCTCGACTTCACCTTTGACCTCGCCAAGCCCACCAACAGGTTCGCCTTGCCCTTCTCCTCCCCGTCCGCCTCTCGCCGTCTTTGGGAGCCCCAGCGAGCCACCTCCGGCGGGCGCGCCGGCGAGCCACCGCCGCAGCCCTGCCGTTCAGCGGGCGCCAGTTCAAAGGCGAGTGGGCCTCGGCCCACCAGCCAGTCGACCGCGCCACTTCGGCCTACCGGCCATTAGGATATGCCCCGTCGTCCAACATGGCAGCTGCCCTCCCGCCTCACCTCTCCCTACGCACACTCACTGCCATCTCGGGCCCGCTTGTCATCCTCACCGTTTGTTGCAGCCCATGAGCCCACTTATCGGGCCCCACACTCTAAGCCAAAATGCTACGACCACCCAAGTTTGTACACACAGAAACATATTTTAGCCTTTTCCCATATACAAATAATTCCACAAAAATACTTGAAAATGGTATTTTTTGCATCCAAGCCCTTGATAATAATACTTTTGCCATGGAAATTTTACGTAAAACCACTTGGACTTTATTCTAATTACACTAATAGTCCTAAAATTTACACCTGGACCCCTTAATCTTTACACATTTATAGATTAGCCCTTACACACATCCTAATATTACAAATAAGCCCCTGGTGCTTCAAGAATCTTTACAACCAAGTCCCTACTCCTCCTTCCTATCACCATTACTTCGTTTTAGCTTTGTTTCTAGTGATTCTCGCGCTCATGCACTCGCTGTGACGCGAGTTATCTTTTAATACCGCTCGTATACCATAAATCCACCGCATTATCCAATCTCTCCTAAAAATCAATCTTATGACAATGCCTCTTATGTCTCGCAATAAACTTCCTATCAAGCTTATCCCCTCCGTTTCACCTCCACCAAATCAATCTCTCCACAAAATACATGCCGACCCTCTGAATCCTTTTGACTGTCATGCTTTTTCTAATTGTTGGTTTATCTTGAAGTCCTTTATTAGCTTTATTTATTTGCTCTTTTTCTATTTATTGATTTTATTGGTTCTTAAGTAATGCCTTATTGATTATACCTCGAGCATAACATCATATCCTTGATGTGTGTCTTTCACCATGCATTAGTATTTAAATCAAAGCGTGTGTCACTTAGTAGCATGAGTACTCTACCTTTTAAAAGATAAAAGCATCAAATTAATTGCTAATTACTTGTACCCTGTAACAACGTATTAGGGATATAAATAATAAACCAATAGGCACCCTATGCATCTCATTTATCCGCAACCGGCCATATGGGAATCACATCCATGCATATACATTAGTTTTGTCAACGGTTATACACATGCAATAATGCACTGTTCACTCACTAGCTTTAATAGCTTAAAACATAAAAGCAAAATAATAATAAGGATAATGATAATGATGATGATGATAATAATAATACTACTACTACTACTATTACTACTACTAATGACGATGAGTTACAGATAGTCATGTGTTAGCTTTGAATATAAAAGTAGAGTTAAATGTTCAGTCACTATAACTCCCCTGCACACTAGGAAATAAGTAATGACACATAAATACATTTAATTAACCTATCGTCGTCACCGCATATAGGTAGGCACCTTGTCCATACATGTGTACTAGCCCTATTACATATAGACACATGCATTCGCACACATAAACATATGTCATACTTAAGTCTTATTGCCATGCATCCGCATTCAACCTACCTACATGTGCATACGGTTACTAAGCACCAAGATAATATATTATAAAATGAACCTAATGGCTAATCACTGGACCATCAGAAATAATATTAAGTTAGGAATAGTTGTAATATAATAATTAGATCACCTAATGAGCCTTTCACTAAATAGTACCATAATAATGAAACCACCGCATCCTGCATGCCTCATTCATCAGTGATTTGCTTTTCGAAGTAGTTTAGTTTTATTTGGAGTTTATTGGATCTTACCATTCCCTCTTGAGTTTTATCTTCGTTTGCGGTAGTTTTATTTTGCGTATTTAACTTGTAGCCAACGTTGAGTTTGGAGAAGACCCAAAAGACTTATCATGCAAGGAAAAGACTCAAGACCTAGACATCAAGTCAATGCTTCAAGGTTCGGACCTCGAAGACTAAGGATTTGCACACAAGCTCTAATTCTTTGACCATGTTTTGCTATGCTCCTGTATGGCCGTACTATTTGCATTTGATTATTTTATTACATTAAAATGTTGCGTAGTTATTGCCCTATCTGTGACTACTAAGAGTGCTTATGTCTCATTTAAGGCAAATAAGTAATTAATTCCTTTCATGCCCTATTTACACTCTTGTCCATGTTATCACTAGGTCACCACCATTAAGTAATTAATAAATGGTATTAATTCCTTGCTACTAGAAAGCTTAGCAACTCTTTTATCGCGATGCTCTACATCGCAACATTTTCTTATACATATACATATACCCTTTTTTATAAATGAGTTAAATGTGGTTTTTGTGTGTGTAAAGTAAACTTGAGATGGGTGATAGTGCAACCGGTGTTAGGTGAAGTGATGGTGATTTCATTGGTTGTGGGCGAGGCTTGTCTATGTGTTAATGAGCTATGTGCTCTGGTAATGGTTCTCCTGTGTGAACGTAGCGTTCGCCCTGGCTGCATAAGGACCCCAACTTAGTGATTCTCGTAAAGCCACAGAACGCAAAATGGGCAGGACTTGTCCTAACTTCTTTGTTGCCACATCAAGCCCTAGGCGGTCGAAGGACACGAAATATCAAGAGAACGTCGTGAGAGTATGATTCATGTTTCGGCTCGATGCATATCCCACGTCACCAGTGGTCCCTTTCACTGTCGATATAGCCCCTGAGTGCATTCTTAGTGGCTCCAGTACAAAGGATGTGAGAGTATGATTCACAATCTGGCTTCTGAAATGTATATATTGCGTCTTAGTGGTTCCACTTTCACTGATGATATAGCCCCTGAGACATTTCGAGGGCGTCTCTGTGTTGATTCTCAGAGAAGGTGAGACGAGCGTCATATCACTCCCCCGATCAAGAGTAAATTTGTCATAAGGCAAGGACAGATTTATAATTAATAAAAAGTACAGGGGATTTTTAGTAAAATTGATATAATTAACTATTATTAAATTAGTTATTAAACAATTATTATAATTATTTTCAAATTAATAATATTAATAATTATTTTATTATTATATTAACAGATTAATCTAAAATTAATTATCCTAATTTCTAATTAATCGAATGTGCTGACATCAACATGACATCGTGCAGATGCAATAAAGGCTTGATTTATTTTTATTTGGAAATCAAGAACTAATCTGGGCCTTTGGTTTCAAAACGGTTGGATCTTGTTAAAAGGTACGTGTGGCTTCATCTGGGCTCTTGAATTTTGATCTAAAGGATAGGATTTAATCAAATCTAAATGGGGGGTCCGATCTAATCTTGGCTGTAGGCCCGAGACCGGATGGCTCAGGGCACCTGCGCTTGGGCGGGGCGGCGGCTTGGTCGGTCGGCTGGCTACCAGTAGCGACACCATGGCCAGCGAGCTCCGGCGAGCGCGCCCGGGCTCAACGGTGCACAGATCTTGGCGGGGATCAGCTCAAATTAAAGAGGAGGGCAAGGGGAGCATCACCTTGAGGTTGCACAAGGTCGGGGATGGCCGGACGGGGGTGCACGACGGTGAGGTAGCGGAGGCGAACTTTGGCGACGTCGAGGAGGCGGTCCGGGCGGTGGCGCTCGACGGGAAGAGGCTGAGCAGGGGTGGAGCGGCTTGGGCGACGCCGGCACGGGGTCGGCGAGGGCTGGGGCTGTTTCGTGGTGTGGCGCGACGGTGAGGTAGATCGATGGGCGGCCGAGTCGGGGAGGTTGTGGGGCGTGGTTAAGGTTTGAATCTTGCGAGAAACGGGGCCGGATTAGGACGACGCACGCGGCAGGTGCGGGGGAGGTTGGGGAGTAGGTTGGAGGATGGGGATGATAGGGTGGGGCCCGCGCGCAAGAGAGTGGAGATTGGGGAGGGGCTGTTGGGTTGTTGGTGGGGAGGAGTTGGGCCGCGGGGAGGGGAGAGGGAGTAAGGGAGGGAGAGAGGAGAGGTGGCCAAGGGGAGTTGTATTCTTTTTTTCAATTTATTTATTTAATATATTTTGTGATAAATGTATTTTACTTTCTTTGAACCATTTCAAATAAAAAATATTTTAAGACATTTTTTATAGAATCCAAAATTCGGAAAACATCTTTTCTTTCCTTTTGTTTGTTTCATTTATTCTTTTTTTCCATTTCTATCTTTTCTTTGATTATAATTTCCTTTATCCAATTATAAAACAATAGAAGAATTCATTTAAAAGCATTTGAGATAAATTCATTTCATGCGTTATTTGAAACATTTTCAAATAAAACGAAAAAAAAATCATATTTTCAAGACATCTTTTCAATAATCAAATTTTGGCCAAAAACCTCTTTATTAATTTTTTTCAATTCAAATAAGCTTGGTTTTAAAATAAATACATAATCATTTTATTAAAGTAAGTTAATATTAAATTATTTTCATGGAAATTTTGAATACTTTAAAATTTAAAAACAATTAAATAAATAGATAAAATCCTCTAAATAATTATAAATTTTATTTTTTATAATTGAAAAGGTTCACATCCCCAAATTTGAAAATTTGGATGTGACAAGAGCCAAATAAACAAAATGCAAGATTAAAATAAGAAGGTCAAAGGTTTTGGTGAGGTAGGGTTCAAGATGAAGATCTTATGGGCGAAAGAATCAAGCGAAACAGTTATAACGAAGAATTGGTGGTAAAAGAAGGAATAAAGGCCTATTTATAATTTTAGAAAATTATTGGAGGTTATCTCCTAAAGTACTAATTAATCCAGGGGATTTAGTGTAAAGGAACAGTGCAGGAGGGTCTTTTATGTAAAAAGGGCATTTATGGGAATTTTTCTGGAATTTATTTCGTATGGGTAACGGTCTAATTTGTTTTCCTGTGTGCAGAGACGGGTGTACTTAGCATTGTTGGTGGCATAGGCTGACGTGTGGGGCCAGACAGCAGTGTGGTGTGGGGCTGCGCCGTGCTCCATGGACACGGTCCATGGGTGCACGTAAACCGGGCGCGCGAAGGAGGTGGAGCGAGAAAACAGCACAGCAGGAGCCATTACTAACCGTGGGGCCAAGGAGGCCCATGAGTCAGCGACGTACGTCTTCGGTGCAGCGCTGCCGCGGCGGACACTCATCGGCGTTCTTGCCGGCAATGGCCTTCAGGCTCGGCGAGCTCGACCCGGGCAGGAGGCGAGTGCGGGGAAGCTCATGAGGAAGTCCTCGTCGACAGCGGCGAGCAGAGAGGTGTCTGCGGGCGGCCGGAGGTGAAAGAGACGGTGGCACCGCGGAGAAGCCGAAGGAGTTCGCGGATGGCAAAAAGAAGGGCCGGAGAGGCATCAGGGCGGCACGGCAAACCTTCTCGTGAGCTTGGCAAAGTCGATTGAGTGGTGATGGCGGCCGGCGACGGTGCCCCGGTCAGCGGCGGCGGCGGAGCTCGTCGGGCGAGTTCGGGTGGCGCTAATCCAGAGAGGAAAGTAAGGGGAAATGAGGAGAGAGATGATGCAGCTGTTTTGCGAAAGCCGGATGGCCTTTTTATAGGCGGGTGGAGCGGATTCGAATCTTGGCCAGGGATGTGAGCTGGCTCTCGGCGCTGGGCATCTCGGGATGGGACGGTGCAGGCAGCGGCAGCTGGCGCTCGGCGCAGCAAGGCACTGCAGTCGTCGGGGCAATGATGAGCTCTCAGGGGTGGCCGGGGGAGGGTGAATGCGGTGAGGCGACAATGGCGGCAGGGCGTACACGACGGCTCCTCAGCCGATTGGACGTGGCGGCGGCTAAATAGGAGTCGCGGGCGCGATGATGACGTGCAGGAGATGCGACGGATCAGGGCGGAGTGAGCTGGACGGCGGCGGCTCTCCGGTTCTCCGTCGCGATGATGAGCTACGGCGGCGTAGCATGGACGCGACATTGCGGCGGGCGACGGGACCGGTCGAGGTTTGCACCGGAAGGGCAAGGGCAGGGGGTGACGTCAGGGAGCGGAGGGTGTGACGCGTTGAGCCGAGAAGGTAAAGGCGCACGGTGCGAGGCACCTGCAGGCGCATGTGAGCTGACGCGGTGCAGTGGGGAAGAAGAACAGTGAGAGAGACTTGTTTGCTTCAACTTCGGTAAAGATATCGTAATCGTAATTAAAAACGGATGTAATTGAAATCAATATTTGCTATTACGGATTTTGTTTGGTTTTGGTTCGGTTATGTAATAGTTTCTGATTTCAATACACTGTTTGGTTGAGGAAAAATGTAACGTATTCCAAATTACCATATATTTATATTACTGATATTGTTGCACAAAACTATATTGATTCAAATCAAACATTATTGATTCCACAATTTCTACTCCTTCCACATTTTCAAATCAAATATTACTGATTCAACATCACCATATTGTTACACAAATCCAGATAAAATTACGCCAGAACAGAGCACCTAAAACAGCAATATGCACCCGAAACAGAGCACCAGAAATATATTTTAGGTGTTCAATACCCGAAACAGAGCACCACAAATTCAGATACTACACGCATAGCATCATTCAGTATAGCTGACTTGTCCATTTTAGGTGTCTTCCCTGGCTGCAAGATGGCACCCAATTCCAAGAACCTTTTTTTTTTTAGAAAACCCAATTCCAAGAATCTAACAGGCCAAAAGTTCAATTATGACTACAATATATTGCAACAAAAAGGAAAGATTAAACCAGGAAGCAAAATGCAACTGGAGGACAGGACATAACTCATTTAGATTGTCCCTTCGAATCTTCTCTCGACATGCTTGTGTGCTTGGTTGAGCGCCACTTTCTGATCTAGGCCTGAAGCAAATTCGTGTTCATGTTAAAAGATTTCAACGGACAAGATATGCACATACATGGCTTTTTTACAATGGAATGGAAAGGGGACAAACATACAAACCGTTTATTTGTTAGCTGTTCTTTCCCCTTATTACAGTCCACAGAGCTATTGATTTCCACACTGCTAAAAAATAAAGTTGATTATAGAATATCAAATCTCCATGTAATGCAAAAGAAAAGGAAGCAAAGAAAACAGGGCAAACAAGAATAGAACCAGCAACTGAAACAAAGAAAATCAGTTAAAACAAATTTAACAACTGGATCGTTACAAGTCATCACACCCTAATCAGCACCGGGTGAAATAACAAGCGAAAGAACACTGATATTCACTAGAAAACAGATGGGATTCATAGTTTCATACAGCAGCTTTGCAGACCTTCAAATCGATCTAGGGTTGGCACAAAGAGAAGAATGGAAAGCCTGTGACAGGAAAGAGGCGGGAGAGAGAGAAAAATTACAGGCAAGAGGAAGAGCTGTGGTGCTCTCGTCAGATGCGGCTGGAAGCGGCAGACTGCTGGCGACGGCGGCAGACTGTTGGGCGACGGCGGCGTTTCGGCTGGCGACAGCGGAGGAGCGGTGGAGCTCTTGTCAGAGGCAGCTGTCGGCGGTGGATCGACAGGTCGCAAGAGAGGCAGTTTTGTTCCTAAAATGCTCCTAAACTTAAATTATAAGCACCTTAATTTCATCAATAATTTTTTTCTGATTCTTTAATAATTTTTTTTCATTCAGTAATTTTGTATCAATTGCTTTTGTAATTTTGTTTTGATTTCTTCACTAATTTTATTTCAATTTTATTCATTAATTTTATTTCGACTCTTTCACAGTAATTATATCTTATTCAGTAATTTTTGTTTCCGTTCATTTGATAATTTTAAAGATTTGTTCAGTTAATAAAATCAAAATAAAATTACTGGCTGAAACAAAAATATTGAAGAAATCAAAACATAATTACTCGAAGAATGGATACAAAATTACTGAGTGAGAAAAAATTAATAAAGGAATTGAAACAAAATTTTTGAAGAAATTACAGTACTCACAATCTAAATTTGGTTTAGAACATGTAAGGGTATTTTTGAACAAAAATGACTATAGTGGTTATAAAAAATAAAAATTAAAATAAATGGCTAATAAGTAAAGTCAAACTTTGCCATGGTTAATAAAGAAAGAATCTAAACTTTTTTCGATGGCCGATAAGAATTAGCCTTCAGGTTTCTATACGCCAGTATCGGATTAGCCGGTTTCCCATTTCATTGATCCGCTAAACAAACTGTAGTATCGGATTTGGATACGGTCCCGGATTGAAATACGTTACAAATCCTCGAAACAAACACCTCCCAAGATCTTTGGAAGAATAAGATAAAACAATACACTTGACAAGATTATATTTTGAAATTTCATATTTTTCCTATGCCTGTCTAATTAAATGAGATTTTTGATATTTTTGAAATGATCCAAGGAAAATTTTGGGAGTGGATTTTATTTACGGCCTGTTTGGATCCTTGAAATTGAATTCATTTTAAAAATTATAATTAAACATAGATTAATTAAGTTAATATAGTTCTATATAAAATATATTTGTATATTTATTGTTAAGCATACAAAGGATATTTGCATTTTTATTGTAAAGAAATAAGTTAAAGAGTGTATTATAAGTTGGAGAATAGAATTGTAGCATAATAATTTATAAAATTCATTTTCATCTCTTACCCTATGAATTCAAGATAAGCTTATTTGTGAGCTTAGAAAAGTTGTGAAATCTCAAATTTCGAGCTAAATATCCTAACTCCTAACTCATTATGTAGATTTCAATTCATCTAAAATAAAAGGATCTAAACGGCCTCTTAGTGATTTGAAAAAATCTTTGGGTGTTACAGTGCATTATCCACAATGGTCTCATAGATTTTTTATAAATCAGTGGATGAAATATTGATGGCAGTTTGAATCTACAGTTAATGAATATTTCAAGGGGGCAAATTTTACTGCGGACAAGGTTTATACTAACGATTTTAGGTGCAATGCTCATTCAGTAACGTTTGGTGTGACATGTAAGGTAGTTCATCGTCCCGAAGAACATTTTGCCACCATTATTAATTTCTTAAATATTTACACCACCGTACAGTGAACACACAATGGAAGGTCTGATAATTATTTTAACCAAGTCACATATTAGTTCATGCAATGCATCCTATTATGATCACCTAAATTACCATGTGTCGAATGTTTTAAATTATTTTTCTTTGCCACTGTTGTCAGTGCGATGAAGATTACCCGGAAGTTGTCATATTGCCTTAGGAATTAAATGCCAGCTTTAGCTTACACATCGAGTGTCCCATCGTTTTTCAATGACTAACACAGGCAAATATAAAATATTACAGCGTACATGCACTAAAGCAACACTTTTCTCAAGCTACGTTATTTTTCATAATCTGGGAACAAGTAGCCAGCCCCTACTTTTGTGAATGAGAGCCAGGGCAAGCTAAGTAAAGACAAGATATTACATCAGAGCTGCAATGTGTATTGAACTAATTATACTTCTTATGACTCATTTTTTTTTTGCAGTTCCTATGCTGTAATATATAAACTCACATGTCACACCATATTTTTTTAAAATTTGGCTAGGAGTATTTATCTCTCCCTATTGCCGTTAATCTTCCCTGCCTTCAGAGTGGCAAGTACCCAATGACACAACTATATAGTAGCTAGAACACATCTTCGTGTATCACCTTATGTACCTTCTTCCACCACATCCATTTTCTCTCTGACAGTTGAAATACATCGCGGCGACGGGCGAACCAAGGTTGTAAATTGCCGCGAAGTCCCTGGTGTAGAAGTTTGATCTCCACCCAGGCGCATAAGTGGTTTGCCTGACTGCCTGCCTGAACAGGATGAACACAAAGCGATGGATCCCGGCAGTTGGATGTGGACAATATCAACTTTGTTTAATGGAAATATTATAAGTTACAGTGTATGCTTTACATCCATATCTACTGAAGTGGATGTGGAGCTTCATTTTCCCATAACATGCAAACATGCATCAAGAAACTATTGAAGTCACAATACAATGCTATCTTTGTGATGTACCAAATGTAATTTTAGGATGGTATGATATATTTATAATCACATGGCGGTCGTTCAAATAAAAAGAATCTTATTTCATAAATTTTCTACTCAAGCTGTACAGACTGTGTTAAAATTTTTGCAATTAGCATATTTGCAGTGCTGAAGAAATCTTTCCAAATCCTGAAACAAGTGCAGTATGCCATCATGTTTCTCTTTGAATGTGTAACGTCCAATTAGAATCTAGTTCTCTTCTTACGCTACTCCTAATTGTTTATATTCAACTTGGGAGTGGCAAAAGAAACTATGAAGGATGAGCTTTTACTTTGTCAGCACCGAAATGAAAAATATCAGCCGACATACAAGAACATCAGCCACAAGCTACATTCAGATATATAATGCGGTGTCTAAGCAGGTGAAGCACTTACCAAAACTGGCATCAGTTGTCTCTGGAATGTCTGTCACCAACCTGTGCCAAACATCAAGAACGAACCAATCAGTACAACATCAAGGTGACAATATTATATCAACAACAGGATCTCCACACCAAGCATGGCATGCATGTAAAGCTAACAAGAGCTTACCAATGAAGGTTCTCTCTTTTCGTTGGGTTACTGGGACTTGGTGCATCAGGGTCTACCATGACCTAGCAAGAAGATAGACAGATAGATAGGCAATTATCGGCTACATCATCATTAGCCAGGCAAGGCCCAATGGAAATGTACGCTCATCATTTGATGTGTTTCATATTACATGTGTAGATAATATATGCATATAATGCACACATCAGAATAACTTTTAACGAACGTTTAAACTTAAAAACGAAACCTAAAACGGGGTATATGCCGAAGCTGCACATTCTTAGAACAATGATAAGTCAGTTAGTCTCATCAGCTTAAAGGCACTTCCAAGACTTGAGCGTGAATAACAACAATAAAAAACAACACATTCTCTTTGCTTTTTGATTATTATTGCCAGGTATATAGAAGGCGCTTTAGGAGATATTCTGAGCTGGGTCAACTAATACCTTAGTATACATATATAAAGCTAAGGCTTAGGAATGTGGAAGTTGAACCATTAAGACCATTACAATCTCAAGTTAGAAAAAAAAAAGGTGAAACCAAACAAACCAAAGACTCATCGCAAGCATGAGTAAGTAAGAGAAAAAAAAAATCATTGAGCTTACAAGTGTGTAGAGAGTCCTCATGTCACGCCCACCAATATAGACCCTGGGCTCGTTCATCACCTGAGATGGCTTGAGCTCTGAACCATTTGTAATCTCCTTGTTGTTGTAGAAGACTTGTAGCGATGCAGTTGTGATAAAGGGGTCCACAATATCCCCCACGACATGCCCGATGACCAATGGGTCCCTGGACATACTAAATGTTTTGCTACGGAAGATTGAACATATAGTTCTAAATGAGCAGGGATAGCATGAGTGCTCAAATGTGACTTGTTCTCTGAGGGTGGATGAGAAGATGGGTGCCAAGAGGCCTATTTATAGAGAGATGTTAGATGATCAGTACATCCCCATCATTGGCTAGAGACCAAACTAAAGCTTCACCCAAATTCTCCTGGGGTTTTGGAATCTGCTTTGGGACATAAAAAGTGATTTGGGTGGTTGGGAAAATGTAAATCTATGAGGCTCCCGCATCCTACTGATGAGAATGTCGTGTGGCTAATTCTCTAAATCTGGACCCATTTGAAGCATATAACATAATTCTAATACTTAAAGTTTGATCATTTTTGACATAGACCCCATCAAGCACGATGTGCATCCTCTAACTGAGTTAGGGCCGTTGAGGGTGTGTTTGGTTCAAAGGATGAGGTGAGATAGGATGGGGCGGCCCCCTATTCTGGATGTGTATGTTTCGATAGGGCGGCCCCTATTTTAGATATGTACTCTCTTCGTTCTTAAATTGATGTCGCCGTTGATTTTTAACTTCAACTTTGATCATTTAAAAAATTCGTTCAAATATGTAAAATTTTAAGTTGTGATTCAAATAACTCTAATGATTCAAATAATTTTGAATAAAACGAATGGTTAAAGTTGATATTAAAAATCAACGGTAACATCAATCTAAGAACGGCGAGAGTATGTTTCAGAGTCAACAAGGGACAAAATGGTTCTTGAGTGGAATATTCCATAAAGATACGAGATGAACTCATCCTTCAAACGACGGGACTATTTCATTCTAGTGTGACTCCTGTATTCAATAATTACTCTTGTGACCGTTAGTCTCACTTCCCCCACCCCACCTCCAATCACACCCCTCCAGAACTGGGCTCTCCAATGGCCATGGATCCGAGCAGGGTTTGAGAAGGCAGCATGGAAATGAGTATGTGGCGTGGGGTCAGCAGGCATTTGGAGCAGTGCGGGACAACCAGGCACCTGGAGGGTGCAGGCAGACAGGCGTAGGCAGCAAGCAGAGGAGCACTGAACACAGGAGAGCAAGAATCGACGGCTAGCTTACAGGCGCAAGATAGGCGGCATCGGCATAAGGCGTGCAGCATGCACCAGGTTGGTGAAGGCAAGGTAAATAAAACATAATTATTTCCTTTGCTTAACTCAATGTGGTCCGCGGTCCTTTCATCTTTGCTCTGATTGAATCATGCCATGTACTACAAGTATAATGTCATTCACTTGGATCTGTGGTAGATAAAGATGTGATATCTTTTCTTTCATTACAAGGGGACTACATGAATTATATATGACCCTACTTTTATTTTGTAATCCATAATAATGCACCATTTCAGTTCTAATGATTTATGACATGGCTGTAACTATAGGATCCTCAATCTTCTTTTGCTTAACCTGTAAGGCTAATTGCTTATGTATGTAAGATGAATATGTGTCTGCAGTTTTGTTTCATGTTTGTGACCTTGTACAGGTCATATTTTTATCTATATCTCTGTATGAGGGCATGGTCACTATTTTCATGAATGAGTGACTATACTACTTTATCCATCCCTATACATCCATCCAAACATAAACGAGGTGCCTCATCCCTCACTCATCCTCCTACCAAATAAAAACCTAGCTCATTCCATCCATCATACCGAACCGAGGATTGTAGCTACTCTGTCCCCAAAAAAGGGATGATCACATCTCATCCCAATTGACTCCAAACCAAACGCGCCCTCAAAGATCGGAGATTTAAGGCAAGTAAGCCACATGGAGTTAGGCACCTTACATTTAAGTTCCATTCACTGTGACATCAAAGATGTGACTACAGTTCATGTCATGACATTCTTTTTTGTCTCACATTTCATCCAATAATGGGGCCATGGCATTGGATTCTGCACTACATGCAAGTAAAGCTAGCATGGGCTGTGCAGAAAACCAGATGACTGGCGCAGGTGAGAGGACAAGCTTGCCCATCCATTGAAGAAGCCAGAAGAGTGATTTATGCCTCTATTCTTTATGAAATATTAAGAAATAGAAATAACCTTGCTTACACATTATACTGTGAGAGAAGAAGACTATGTATTTGGTCTAGAATATTTTATGGAACTTATACCATCTTCTAGACAGATAGGGGTCCTGTATAGTTGTGAATAAAATTTACGACACTATAGCCACAGGAACAGTGGCATGCATGTGAGGAGGTGAATATTGGTATGCATTACACTGTGGAAAGTACTGTTTACGGTTACTCGGCAAAATTTTTTCCCTTTTCATTATTTATGCTTACAGTTGCAGTTCTCTGAGCCGTTGTCTTCTGATCCAGCGGTTGTGAAGGTTTCAAATTCTGGCTACAGTGTCTTTTTAATTCTTCTCAACTTCAGACTTGATAATAAAAGAAAAGGTATTGAGTAGAAGCCGTGTGAATGCAAGCAAGCATATCTTGCTTGTGCTTCACTTTCTTTTGGTTAATCTTATAGTTTATGTGAACATCAAGTTTTGGTAGAGCATTCAACGGAAGCTAATCCTTTAGCAAGCACAGGCAACGTACATTGGTGCTGTCTTAAAGGCAGTTGCATCACTAGAGAAAATCTCTCGTGCCACACTTAATAAGCATAGAATTTTCAGTCAATATTCAAATAAATATGAGGTATTAACAAGTAAAAAACTTCTTTTACCCTGGTGCCAGTGTACCAGGTTCATATATCCTTGGGAGACTACTGTTTGTAGTTCACAGTTAGGTTGAGGACCGCATGAGCTGGTAACTAGTATGGCGTAAGCATCCCGCAAGTAGACACACAATCATTTCATCAATCCAGACACTGTTGGATAAATCAACTCGAATTTACCTTAATTGAAGGCATCTAATTGTTGCTTTGTGCCGTGGGCCTAATATGGCATCTGGTTAATGTGGTTGCTCAAAATTTGTCCATCTGGCAGTATTTATTAATTAATGATATACTTTCTCCGTTTTTTAATTGATGTTACCATTAACTTTTAAATTTAACTTTACCATTCGTTTTATTCAAAAAAATTTGATAAATTTCATACATCTTGATATAATTCGATTTATCATTAAAGTTATTTGAATAACAAATAGTCGAAGTTAAATTTAAAAGTCAATGACGACATCAATTAAAAGAACGGATGGAGTGGATTCAGGATATGAATGACCTGCCAGCATGCCAAGAAAAGTCTCTGGGAAGTGGATTACTTAGACAAGCAAGCTGCTATCGGATTCTGCATTAAATGTGGCATTTGCATATATACGAAAGGGACTCAATAGTAGTTAAATTATCGTCTTAGATGCCTCCTCTCTCCTTACACCAAACAGCCATACAACAGTATCGCTTATAGACAAGTTCTTAACTGAATAATCTAGTACATTGTCTGCTACTAAGCGATCACGATGAATATGTGATACAAATATACAATGTATCCCAATGATGCAGGTTATCTTAATAAAGAAAATATTTATTGATACATAGATGTGCGGCAAGAACATATTAGTGTGTGTGTGTATACTAACATCAATTGGACTACTTACTGAGATTATTTTATTAGTAGACTAAATGAATCCAACGCGTTATTTCAATATTTGATTCACAGTTATTAGGTTTCATTCCTTCTGTTCCTGTGTGCTTTCACGCTGCCAAGCATTTCTCGAAAAAAAAGGGTGGGGGGTTATTATTCTGACTCATCATGGTCATATTATCAAAACAAACTAATTAGGAGCTGGTGACTACCAGAAGCCTACAGCTTGGTTTTTGAAGTATAGGCCATTCCAGAATCATTCCCTCCGCCATATTCCCAAATGATAATCACTAGTTGCGCATACTTATTAAATATGTAAATCTTCATATCAAAAGACATAAATGCCAATAAACAGGGGATGCCACGAATAATTATGCTCCCCCCTCTCTCTCTGTGTGCGTGCGCTATTGGTAAAAAAGCCCTACCTCTAATTTGTTATTGATACTTACAGCTAGAAAATTGCAGTTAGTCACGCCGTGTAATTAGGTGCCTCTCCCATCAACATGAATTCAGCTTAAATGATCTCATAGTATGGAAGTATGCATGCACCAACTAAAAAAAAAAAGGTTTGGAAGCGTAACTCGAGATTGAGGTGAAAGCCTGGTTTCGCTTAAATACAAAATTGCATGTCGACCACAGTTCAGTGAGCTCACAAGGGCCATAAGAGACGCAGACATGATTGAGTGGCTTAGATACAGTTGGATTGTAACACTTCATATGTAGGAGCGTGGTCGCATGTGCACAAGCCTTGTAGGGCAAAAAGCTGTGGAATCATGTCGATGCTTCGCATGCTTTTGCAAAAATAAAGGCAGGAAACCAGCATCTATCTCCCGTGCACTATGTGAACTCTAGTAATGACTGGATATGGACGGAAGAGTCAGAAAAGCGTCTCTTGTATTGAGTGAGTGTGACAGAGAGAGAGAGAGAGAGAGAGAGAGAGAGAGAGAGAGAGAGAGAGAGAGAGAGAGAGAGAGCAAATTAACAAAAACACGCATAGAAAATTACCCTGTCGAATAATGTCATATATATGCAAGCTGACAACACAGAGTTAAACTTTTGACCGTGAGGCAGAGGTGTGGTGAGAATCATGTATGTACCCCTACCTTCCTTCACAAGCTAAGAGCAAATATGTTCTAACACGTTTAGTAACAAAGATTACCAAATCGTAGTGTCAAGTGCCCATGATATAAGCTTAATATATACAATTATCGATAAAGGCCTCTCAATAATATTCCACAGCTTTGTAACCGAATGAAAGTAATTTTAATGTTATATACGCTTTTGGACTAAGAAAATGCACGTTGATGAGTCCAAATATGACATGCACGTGGACGAGATTAAGATATAGCACATTGCTTCTTCCGGGGGACATTTGTCGAAAAGATGCATTGTGGGCGGCCAAAAGGTCTGGTAAGAAAGTGAGGACAGCGATCGAGTCAAAGATCTTCCAGCCACACTGCATCGGAGCAGTGTGGACATTTTTGTGAGATTGATCTGCTATGCATGCTGATGTATATCCATGGACCACAGATGAACGTTGTATGTTATTGCCCCTTATGAAGATGTGTGAACGTGTATGCTGCCGACTTGTGTGCAAACAGCTGAATATTTTTCATTGATATCCCATTTTGGAGTCTGATGGGTCGTCCAATTCCTTCGTGCAGGGTCGAAGGGTGTGTAGTTTTTTTTTTTGGAATATGCAGGAAAGCTGCACGTGGACGAGAGTATGCATGCACCAACGCCAGGCGCGTCAGCCGTAGGTGGCATTGGTACACGGCCTCCAGCGCCGCGACCACGATCTCTGGGGACAGCACCACGACCACGTCCAGCGGGTGGCGGTACCTTAGGGTCCTCCAGAGCGGCCTCCTCAAAACGAGTGTGAAGGCGTCCAGACCTCCTTAGAGCCATCTGTTGCAGCAAAAGAATTCTGATTAAAAAGATAGCATTAGCAGAAACAAAATTACTATTCTAAGCAAACAAGCACTTAGTACGAAGATAACTAAACAAGCACTATTCTAAGCAAACAAGACTCCCACCAAGCATTCGACAAGATTTACGAAAACAACTTTCACGATGAAAGTTTGTTAGCAGATTAGGAAGTCTAGAAATAATCTTTAGTTACGTCTAGTTCTACGGTTTCGCTCCTACGGTCAAGTATGGCTCTGATACCACCTGTAACGACCGGGATTTTACTTAACTTTCGATAAGTCCCGATCTCCCGTGACATTGCCAATCCCAGGAGTTTGGCAAGCACGATATCACAAGCGATCAATCAAGAAACCATAACAGAAATATTAAACAAGAAACAAAAATAGAAAATAGCATGACAAAGTGAAATTATTATAATAAAATCCTCCAAAGGGGTCCATCGGCACGCAGGCCGGAAATGTCTCATAGCAGATATATCGCTATCGTGAATCCAACAAAAGCAACAGCAGAAGCTTCAACACGGCAGCGGTAGCGAACCTCCTCTACACAGGCTAGCTTAAGCGCAGGAGCGGACGTCACGGACCGTCAGAGACGTAATCGAAATCGAAGCTGAGAGTATCCTCTGAAAACAACAAATTAGAAAGCCGTGAGTACGAATACTTAGCAAACCGCGTACTACCTAACAACAATGTATGCATGCAAATGGTTTCAAGGGTAAAGGCATGGCTCAAGTGCTAAATGCAAGTATAAACCATTTTATTTTATTTAAAGTATGCAAGAAAGCTTATTTTCAAACTTGTCAAATTTTATTATCTTGCCCCGTAGAGATCTCCGTTATCTCGGACGGAGGTTCATTTTAATGCCGATGTAATCTCCACACTCGGCCACAGCTCAAAGGCCGGAGTCAAAAATATTTAAAAAAGGAGAGGAAGAAGAAAAACAAAACTACTTAACGAGGAGCACAACTCAGGGGGTGTCCTTCCAAAAGGACGTGGCAATGCGCATCGACTAAAACTATGCAAAGGTTATGCACCTGGGCTCACGAGAAGCGTCATCGGGAACTACCGTCGTAGTCCCGACAAACACACAAGACCCGTCCACAAACTTTAACTGGCGTCATCCGTCCTCCAGGATAGGGATCCCAAAAGGCTACGCAATCGGGTCCTGGAGTTGTGAAGAGCCTACCACTGATCAGGTGGGTATCTTGATCTCATGTGGGGAGTCCGTCCTCCAAGATAGGGATCTCAAAAGCCTACGCAATTGGGTCCTGGAGTTGTGAAGAGCCTACCACTGATCAGGTGGGGTATCTCGATCTCATGTGGGGAGTCAAAGCTCTACACCACACTAACACTACACCGGCAACCCACGGGTAAACAACCAGTCTCAGCAAGCTTCAAGATCAAGCCAACTGCCCATACAGAGTAACGTGGTGTGCATGGTTGTCAACTGAGCGTACAAGGCTCGAAGGACTCGGTCCTTAATTGCCGGGGTAAGCACCATCTCCAACCTCAATGGCAACAACAAGTCTCACGAAAAGATCTGAGCCCGGATCTCCCCGTTGTACCCGCAACAGGTACGCCCATAGGGACTTACTAAAAGTCCCCCAGCTCCTCATACTCCAACCTGCCCCCGCTAATTAGTTATGTATAGTTATTTGCAATACTCACACATTTGAAGCACAATTCAAAAGCATTTAACATAAATTCCATTTTATAGTGATTGGTGTGAGACAAAAATAAATGCGACTAAGCATAAAAGTAAAACAAATGTACTAAACGAATCTTAGGGTTGATATTTGTGAAACAGTAAATTGGCACGGCTTAGGAATGTTGCTAGCACATTTTAAAATAGTTGGCATGTAAATTAAGGTTGCAAACAAAACATGCAGTTTAAAATGCTGGGAACAAAGTGATCAAGTAACGCGGCTTGCCTGGCAAATCAGGATCGAAGTCGGGATCCGAATCGTCGAATTGAGCTGGCTCGCAGAACTCTTCCTCAGGAACAGCAGCTAATCACAACACGAACAACAGGGATTAGACACTAATTACGCGATAAAGAATAGAACCGGAATTTAAATTTAAATCAAAATTACTAGACTAAACGCGCGCAAAACGTTTCCCGAAACAACCCTACACGACAATTGCGACGATACAATACAACAGAACAATTTTGGGATTAATCGGAGATCTAACGGAGTTCCACAGAAATTGTAAACAATCGAGACCACAAGGATTTAGATTAATTGCAGAATAATTAATCACAGATTAAATTAGCAATTAATATAACAATTAATCAGAAAGGGAAATAAATTGAAGACAGGGGAAATTGTTCTCATCGGGATCTGGAAATCGAAGACGGAAATCCGGAGTCGCGCACTGGAAACCGGAGATCGGAACACGCGACTTGCCTCGGGCGGCGTCACGAGGCGCAGCGCAGGCGGTGAAGTCCGGACGGCGCGGCACGAAACTCCAAGCGGCGGGGTCGGGCGACAGGCGCGCGGGAGGGCGACGTTTCTAGAAAAATTCGGCTTGCGGTGGAAGAAAAGAAGTGGGAAGAAATGAGATGAGGATTTGGGGCTAGGGTTGAGAGTATTTATAAGAGGGTGAAAAATAGGGGTTAGAAATTAATTTGGAATTTAATTAATGACCGCAAAATAATTAAAAAGGCTGGAGAGATTTAATTAGAGAAGAGATATTTAGAGACCCGAAAATTAATTAGGGAATTTCTGGAAAATAATTTTTTGTCCACAAGTAAAAATTACGCGGACTAAATTATTTCGGCACCGGATCAGATTAGACCAACGGATTTCGAATTTGGACGAAACGACATTCAGAACGAATGAATTTTGAATGAAACGAAATATTGAAACAGACAATTTAATTGGAACGAAAATTGGGGAAATTGCCACTTTATTAAATTCGAAAATTTCGAGATGTTACATGCCCCATCATTATTGTCTTATTATGAAGATTGGTAAGTATTAACTATCTGATCAGTATGTGAAATATAAAAATATTATTTATAAATTCAGTACATTAAATTGTTGCTAGTTAACTGAACTTTCCTCAAAATATATTTTAAACTCCCTCTGTCAAATCTCCTTCTGGATATTGCTTCTCTGAAGCCCATGTAATTCATTGAACCGAGTCCTGATTCACGTCATAAAGCTAGCCATTCTCATAAAGATTGCTTCACATTCTTAGGGAACATTCTTTCAGCAATAATATTGCTGTTACGTGGATTAGTTAAATCAAAGTAATAATTCTCAATAATAGGGATGCAAGTGGATTCCCGCGAGGTTTAATTTTAGTTCAAATTTTGTGGGTATTTACGGGTTAGCCGTAAAATTTGAACTAAATATGGGCTCGTGGGTATGCCCACTTGCAACCCTACTCGATAATAAAAAATCAAAATAGCAATTGGAAGATACCAGATATCACATCAACGAGAAATAATCTAACCATTACACAAACGTAGCATGAGCCTTACAGTGACTAGACATGAAAACATAGAAAATGTGGCACCCCACTTGACTAATTAGATAGTTAGGTTTTGATCCCATTGCCACTAATTTGCTTTGGAATGTAGCGTTGACACTGCATTGGAACTTTTGAAGTGCTACTAGTTTGAAAAAGAGGCTAAAGGGACTCGATGTGGTGCCGCTATGAAAGTTTCAGAGAGGTTATGTGTATATGCATACCCATCTAATTGGTGGTAAACCGATTCTGGTGTAGGGCACTATAATAAACAATATACATTAATTTTTTTAAGAAATATTCTACGTGATATTAGCATGTAGTTAATTTCCACAGCCTAAATATATGTGAAAATTTTCATTGTAGCTGCTTGGAATATTTGGAAGCAGTGGAATAGTTTCATTTTTGATAATCTATCTCCAAGCATCAGCTCTTCTAAAACCACTTTAGAAGAGGACTGTAATCTTCAAGCTAATAGACTCCCGAGTGAAAATAGCTCCTCTTTCCTCCTCCTTTTGGATCCCTCGTGGTAATCCTAGCTTTATATAGTTCTGTCTTTCCATTTTGACTCATCTTGTGCCATCAGTTCCATTTGTAAGTATCTCTTTCTCCTTTGGTTTAATAAAGTGCACCGTGGAGGTCTCCCTTACGGCACTACATATTTTAATAAGGGAACCAGTGCAATTAACAGAAAGCAATGCGAGATGATAGGCTAATGATGCCAGACCATCACTCTTACGGAATCAACTGTGCTTATTATTATACGGAGTAATTTTTTTTTTTTTTGCGGATACACCTGTGCTTGTTATAACTTGAAGTTTCCCTTCAAAAAATATATTACTGTATAGCTTGAAGATGACGATTTTCACTAGGGTAAGAATGATTAAAGCCATATCCAGAAAAGATAACCAGGCGTGATATGCTCACCGTATGTGCACGCATAGGAACATATACCTTACCAAAACAAGCAACGACAGCCAAGGTGCGCGTGATATTCGAAAAATTGAAAGCAGGTGCACGCCTAGTCATTCAATTTGTTCTCTCCCAGATGCTTAGCAGTTTCCAGTGCCAACGTAGTTCTGTAGCGTGGTCCGAGATCGTTCCCCAATGCGAATCCTTGTTATGTTCTTGAGAAATATTAACTACTGCGCTACCATGGTTGCTTTATTTTTTTCTTTTAATGAGATTAGGGGGGAATGTACTCTGGCTTGTAACTTGCGCCGAAAGATATGGAGAAATTGCGCAATTGAATCAGATTCATGCCCTAAATATAGAATGCAAAAGTTGATAGACTTTAGGGCTAAAAGATTAGCGCTAAAGTGCGCGTCGCTTTTATCCCGAACGAGCGTGGATCTTTGTTTTATGAGGGAGGCGGATTCCAGGTCATCCTGCTTAGTTTTGTGTATTATGTGGGACTGGTGCTACGTCTACAAGTTAGTAATGGTGATTAATACATTAGCATAAAAAATTAATGCTAAAGATTCGGTGCCACATGGCACGGTGTCACATAATTATTTCCTGATTATTAACTGTCCAGTGCTCTTCGCTTTACATGCCTTATACAGCATCGGGTGCACAGTGACACTAACGGATCCACTGGATTGGAAAGTCTGAATTCATTTGCCTCTAACTCCAACTGTACGTACAAATGCAATCCCCAGAAGTCATTTTAAATCAAGGATGTGGGAAATCACGGTGAATCCAAATTACTTCAAGGCACCAGCGAGTCCATGTGGAAGAATGCTATGCAATTTTAAAAATATATATCATGGAATTTATTTATTTTTTTCTTTAGGCGTGTAATGGTACAAACACTACATAGCATTAACAAGATACCTATAAGCACTACGCACAACTTGCCTGCAGCACCTTCTTGATGAGTGATCTTATATTCCATTGATCTCAGCAGCAGCATTGCGTGGATGATCGTCGTATTAAAATGAAATCAGATAGCACAAAAACAAGCGGGAAAAAAGGAGTTTGTAAAAACAAACAAGTGATTCCAATGGGCTGGCATAGTGCTAAGAAGCATGCTTTATGTCGGCCGAGGCTGTCCCAATAAAAAAAATCGGCCCAACATCCCTGTCAACTCATGAGGGCCGTCGAATTCTCAAAGCTCGTCGTACGTCAAAATCGTCTGACCTCAGTTGACAAGTTTAAAATGCACAAGATACGCTGGTCATTTATGCGAAAGAGTTCGATGAATTCCATCATGCAGACGCCAATGGGCATTCCCCGTTTCTCCCTTTTGATCAAACTAATGTCTATGATTACACTGAGATGCAGAGGATGGTCCAAAGAACATGTGCGCATAATAGATTGCATGTGATTTTCTTTTACCTGGTAACAGTACGCCAATGTGGCTTCCTTGCTTGGATTCTGTGGACTAGTCGACATATACCAACCTTCAACATACAGAATAAACTAAAGTTATAATATTTACGACCGTAACAAGATGGAATTGACTCGGGCCACATTCAAAACAAATTTCCCTCCACAACCTGCAAGCAAGATAAGGTCTTAGTAACAGTGCTGGCCTGAAAATGATCGAGGAAGATAACCAGCTCACCTTCAAAACTGGGGCTCTGGTATCTAAGCCTGTTAGTGGGCCAAAAACCAAAACTAAACCCACACCAAACCACCAGTCATATTAGATTTAGCTCGACCCACACCAAACCATCATTTTACATAACTTAATCGAATCAAACCGAACTGAAAAAAATAAAATAAAACCAACCCACACTAGTCTGCTGCTCAGACTTAAGTTTCGAACCGGTTTCAGCCCATTTACCAGAAATTATTCCCACTTCCCAGTCGGCCAGCAGAGCCTAGCCAAGCTTGCTTCCAGCTTTATGATGTGGCCCAAGCTAACTTCATAAGAAAAGAAAAGAAAAGAAAAAGGCCCAGACCAAGCTGTTGTTCTTCTTCTTCCTCCCGTCGTTTCCTGTTGCTTGTGCTACTGGATCTAATCTCTATCAACCACGTCAAGAGCAACTTCGAGGAGAGAAGAGGAGGAGATGGAGTCGGTGAAGAATCCAGAAGTCGAAGCCCAGCAGCTGTGCGGCAGCGCCGCCTCCGCAATGAATCGTAGCAGGATGTGAAGCGTGCTTGGCCCGGCGCCTGGAGATTTTTATTATTTAATTCCTTTTTAATTAATATTTAAAAAACTATATCGAACTATATTTTCAGAATCTATACCGTTTCAGTCACTCCAATCGTCATAGCGTGACTTGTGAAGAAATCATGCCACGTGGACCGGCGTGATAGCGTCCACGTCAGCAGGGAACTCTAGTCGGAGTCCACGTCAATAGCACCGATCAGCCTGGCGCGACTAGAGTCATGCCGATCTGTTTGGCGTCTCCAGCGCTTATCAGGTGGTTGCTAGCCTCGCAGGGCTTCTTTCTCCTCCAGGTCTTCCTCACGCGTGCCGCGCTCCACTTTCTCTCTCCGTCGCCGCGACTTCCCCTCCAAAATCCGGCTTGGATCGAGCTTCGTTCTTCCTCAAATTTGGAGCATTTGATCCTTGAAGGTAGCTCTCTCATTTCCTTTGAGTAGATTTGGTTTTTATGGATGTTTTGATGGGTTTTGAAGTAGGTAGAGTTTAGTGAAATGTGAAAATTTTTAGTTGATGGTTTGCACGAATGTGATTGTTTGAGGTATCTATGATAGTGTGCATGTGTTATTTTTCAATGTTTACTAATTTTTATTTATTTGTTGTTGTGATAGATAATTTTTGAAAAGTAGATTGTAATTTGTGCAATGGATTGTATAGCTTGTTTGTTTCATCATTGCATTGTGAATGACAACGGTGAAGTGGTTAAGAGGTGTGAAAAAGTGATTTCGTTTGGAAAACCACCTTTATTTTGTGAAGTTGAAGCAAGAGTGAAGTTTATTGTTAGAGTAAATTGTGCTCTTAAGTTTCATGGTCGCTTTGATGCGGGAAGTGGTGGTAGAGCTCATTATATTTTATTGAAATTAGCTTCAGATGATGATTGGAACCTTTATAAGAAATGTTTGAAGGATGCTCAAGTAAAATGCGCTGAGGTTATAGTTGAGATAGTTGAGGAAGAAGAGGTTGGTCATATTTCATTAGCATGTGAAGTTGTTTGTTTGGAGGAGCTAATTGAGGTATTGACTACAGTGAAACCTTGTTTGGAGCAGAATGAGAAGAACCCATCAATGCCATCGGTGTATGATTGGATAGTTGTTAATAATGATTTTAATGAGGATACTTTTGAGAATGAAGAAAGAGAACTCCAAGAAGAAACATATTCCAAAGGGTGAGAGGACTCATTGTCCGAAAGTGAAATTGAAGTTGAAGGGGGTGATTTTCATGACAATGAAGTAGGTTGTGAAGAAGAGGATGTCAGTGGTCTTGATGGAGAGCAAGCAGGTCAACATGACAATATAGGTGGTGATGTTGAAATAAATTAGAATAAAATACATAGTTGCATGCATTGAAAAATATAAATATTAGTTTACCTAAGGGGCCAATGCGTGCCGACCTTAGTTTGACGAAGGAGGCTATAGCAGACAATGGCTTTAGGTTAAGAGATCAACCTAGTGATAGTCAAAACCCTTTGATCAATAAGGGTATGACTTTTAAAACTCTAAAAGATCTTAAATATTTATTCGAAGACTATGTAGTGCGGCACCATAGACCTTACTATGTATGTAACTCGAACAAGAAATAGAGGTACACAATCGAGTGTCAGCATGCATGTTCTTAGAGTGTTTAGGCCCGTATACAAAAGAAGCATGGTGGACGTTGAAAGATAACCAATGTGAAACAACCTCACATATGCAATACAGCCCATATTAAGCAAGTGCATTCACAATGCACGGCGAGGTACCTTAGACTTCGAATTGCTCCAATGTTATGGGTTGACTACAACATCACTGTTGCATCTCTTATTGAGGCTATACACGATTTCACCGGTTACCGTTTGAAATATGGCAAGGCATGGAGAGCAAAACAATTCACCGTGGCCAAACTTTGGAGAGATTGAAAAGAGTCTTATAACACGGTATCGAGAATTTTTAATGCAATTGCTCATTACAATCCTGGAACAAAATATTTAATAGATACCCAAGGAATGCTAGGTAGCGATGGTGAGAAAATGATGAAACATGTGCTCCGCCGTGTGTTTTGGTGCTTTCCTCAGTGTGCAGAGGCTTTCAGTAATTGTAGGCCAGTGATTCGTGTCGATGCCACTTTTTTGACCGGTAAATACAAGGGGCCATTAATGGTAGCCGTTGGCATTGATGCGGAAGATAGTAAAACCATTTGGGAGTATATTAGTCAATACATTGCTCAACTAGGAGAGGCGAGTTCTAGTGATGCGTTAAAAGTACAATTGTTTTTATCACCAACCGGAGCCGCTTCGCATTTGCCATCATGGAGAGTGAGAACAACTCGAGCTGGTAATGGTTTGTTACACACACAAGACGCCATGTGATAAGGTCAAATAGGCAGATATACATGGTTTCAGATAGGCATCAAGGTCTGCTATATGCTGCCTCTGAGGAACTCTATGGATACCCTCCACTAGTGCATAGGTAGTGCATGCGGCACATTGCTGTGAATATCTGGAAAAGATTCCAGACAAAAAGCAAGGAGGTTATCAAATCTCTTAAGATGTTTGCACGGCTATGGAGGAGAGAAAATTTAACAAACGGTTAGAAGAGTGCCGTAATCTTTTAAATGACAGTGCAAAAGAATGGTTAGATCAACAAATGTCATAAAAGCATAAATGGGCTCTAGCTTTTGATGATGGAGGATTTAGAAATTGCTCAATGACTACAAATGTGTCAGAAGTGTTCAAGAATGTTCTAAAAGGGATATGAGGATTGTTAATTTTCGCTATTATAGAATTCACTTTCCAGAAGTGCAATTTCTATTTTGTGAACCGGTGGTTGAAGGCACAACGAGGCATTGAAGCTGGAGATAAATGGGGAGCCCCCTTGGTTAAGCACTTACAAAATCAAAGGCTTATCTCAACTAACCAGGAAGCTCGTCTTTTCAACCCAAGACAATTCATGTATGAAATTAGATCTGTATGTCACACAAACATAGGCGGTGAAAGATCCGAAGGTTGTGTATTTAGGGTGGAGATAGGGGACAATGTTATATGCACATGTAGGACACCTCAATTGTTGCATGTCCCATGCTCACATATTATCACAGCATGTTGAGTCAGATATGTGGATAGTGTATGTAGTAGATATTTGAGTTCATTCTACTCGATGCAAGCATGCCTCAAAACATGGGAATGGATCTTTGAACCATGTCTTGATAAGACTAGATGGCTGGAATACACTGATGTTGACTACATTCTAGATGTTCCCTTATGTAAGAACAAAAAAGGTAGGCGAAAGAAGAAACAGCTACGAAATGAAATGTATGATATGGAAACAGGGTATGGCCTTGATGTTTATGGTTGCAGTGATTTTAACGAGGACCTTATATACCAACGTTGTTCTATATGCCATAAAAAGGGCCATCAAAAGGAGCGGCATAAGTTAGGTCCAAAGAAAACAAACCAAAACATCGGAGTAAAAGCCGACGGAATACAACAACGGGGAGTAGTTCCTCGCAGGCACTAAAATGCATTGCTTGCAATAAAGCTTATCTTAAAATTTTCTTTTTATTTCTATTCACTAACTATTTCGTATTGCAGGCACGTTGCGCCCCACCCGGTCTTCCCGCTCCTTGACAACAATTACAAGATGAAGTATCGAGCCCACCTTATGGTTGATGAACGATGTGTAAGTCCTTTTTCAAATGTCATCACTCTTTATAGTTGTTACAGATGGTGACCATTGTTCCTTTTGATTGTCTTCAAATTGCAGGTGCTAAGACCTCTTCGTGCCCGCACACACAGTACGCTACCGTGGGATGAGGGGTACGCACGTTCATATGAGCAGCTGATTTTCTACCACTTGCTCGTATTATCAGTGCGGGGTTACCTACCATGGACGTCCCTGCATTGATAGATAGATGGCAACCGGAGAGCCACACGTTCCACTTGCCGTGTGGGGAGCTCACAGTCACTTTGATGGATGTTGCTATGATACTTGGGCTACCAATTGAGGGAGCAGCAGTGTGTGGATGGGTGCAATCACAGGGGTGGCGTGACCAAGCCGAGGATCTTATTGGATTGAGGCCCCGGAGTCGGTTCAAGATGCAAGAGACTCAAAGATATCTGGAGCCCGTTCCCATTGGTTCCGACGGCACTTTGTTGCTTTCCCCGATGGTGAGCTCCTCTCTGATATTGTCATAGAGCGTCATGTGAGAGCTTGGTTATGGCACTTGCTAGGTAGTTACCTGTTCCCCAATGCTAATGGCAATACCATCTCCTGGATGTTTCTACCTATTTTGAGCCAGCCATTGGAGGACATACGTAGTTACAGCTGGGGATCTGCTACACTTGCTTGGCTATATCGATAGCTTTGTGTTGCTTGCTTTAGGAGTAGAGAGAATGCCAATCTTGGAGGATGTGCGTATCTCCTTCAAGTATGGGGTGTGGGAGCACTTTTCAGTTGGCAGGCCGCAGCGAGGACCTCACGAGGTTTGTACTACGCCTTCACTCTTAAATACATCCATGTTTTTTTAAATGTATTGTTATTTTAAGACAAGTGTGTTTTCAAATTTCATAGGTTTGGAGTCATGAAGATGAGGAGTCAAGGCCTACAGTTGCTTTCCTGTGGAAGAACTACATTAATGTCACCGGCAATGCTCAAAGACAGTATCTAGAATACACAAATGAGCTTGATGTGCTAACACAGAATCAAGTATGTTTCTTTTATTCTACTTTTTTCTATAGTATGTATTTTGTATACGTGTAATAATGGCTATTGTTATTTTGCAGGTCACTTGGATGCCATGAGAGCGGGACGAAGTTCTTCAAATGTCCCTTTTCGACATATGTAGACGTGACACTGACTATTGGAGGTGCGAGGTTCCCCTCATAATTTTGTATGTCGTGGAGTGGCACTTGCCCCGACGCGTTATGAGGCAGGTTGGGCGATTGCAGGAACCTGATGTCATGCATAAGCATGAACCAAAATTTACACAAGTAACCTCTTCTACTACCTTTTATTGTTGTCTTTGTACTTGTACATGGATTGTAACATACGCCATAACAGATATGACAGGAGGAAACAAAAGGGTGCATATGATTGGGCAGAGAAGCACGCACCATATCTTATCATGTGAGACCAACGGCATGACCAAAGTACACACTACTTGGATGGACCTCAGCACCGCCTCGGACCATTCAAAGACTACCTCATATGGTTGCATGAGAACTCACGTCTGAATCATTGAGTGAAGGGCATATTGCGGATTTACCGGATTTGGATGACGATGCCAAAATTGTTGACGACTACGATGACAGGACACAAGTTGGAACGCAACCTGAGAGGGCGCCATTGGAGAACTATACGGTATGTTCAAATGATGTCCATTGACTCATACTCATATGGTTTCTTTAACATTGCATTATACAGGCTGTGCAGCTTAGTCGCCTTGCTAATGAAGCTGGAGAAGCATTGTGCTATCGACAAGGTTCCCACCAAGCTGAAGGTGCCCTACGAGCATTTGCCGCGGTACATTTCTTGTATTTAAAATCCACATCCGTACATTTTTGTCAATACAAGTACTTATATGCAATGTATATAGAGGGTGCATAAGAGCTGCCATTGCCTTGCAATTAAGCTAAACTGTATCAATGCACGTGATGTCCATGCGCGGGCACCATCGCACGGCGGAGGCTCCAGCTCTCGCGGTCTTGTGCCATCGTCCTCAACTCCTCATGCATGTGAGCCGTCGGATGACGATAATACCGATGATTCTACCAATGATCAGCCACAGTACATTTAGGTTCCATACTTCATTTCTTATCCTTTTATTGTGTCATATTGCTTTAGCTAACAAAACTATAAAAAATGCAGGACATTATTGGATCGTTGCAGCTCTAAGATGCACTGCAGGGAAGTGCCACACCCCAAATTTCTCAATTTTGGGATGTGAACTTTTCTTCACCAAAATAAAGAAAAATTTCCAATTATTTAAATAATTTTAATTATGATTGGTTTGTTCTCAATTTTAAAAGTATTCAAAATTTCCTTGAAAATAAAGTTTTAAATGTTTTTGTATAATATTATCTTACTTTAATAAAATGATTTTGTATTTATCTTAAAACCAATCTTATTTGATAAAAAAATAATAAAGAGGTGTTTTCCCTAAATTTGATTTTTGAAAATATGTCTTTAAAACATAATTTTATTGTGAACTTTGATTCTAGTTGGAAACTTTCAAATGAAGTAAAATGAATCTATCTCAAATTATTTCAATGTTTTGGAAATAATCTTGTAAAATGATTTTTAGTATTTAGAAGCAAGTTTTATTTGATTTAAAAAAAAAGAGGGTGCTTTCTCACAATTTTAATTTTCGAAAAGATATCTTGAAAGTATGATTTTTATTATAAAATTTTGTTTTATTTGAAAAGGTTTCAGTGAATGTTTGATATAAATTTATCTCAAATACTTTCAAATATATTCTTCTATTGTTTCAAAATAAAATAACTGGATAAAATAAATTATAATCAATGAAATAAAAAAAGGAAAGAAAAGAGGGTCTCCCGAATTTTGGATTCTAGAAACAGATGTCTTAAAATATGTTTTTATTTGAAATGGTTCAAATAAAGTGAAATGCATTTATCCCAAAATATTTCAAATTAATCCTCTCATTTTCAAATAATCTAATTATAATAATAATAAAGTATTAAAAGTGAATAAGAAAAGAAGTAGAAAGGAAATAAGAAAAAGAAAAGAATAAAAAAATCTCCGCGGCCCACCTAGCCCACCGCAGCCCAAGCCCAGCCATGACCCCCTTCTCCCTCCCTCGCTCTGACCGACAGTCCGGCCCCACTTGTCATCCCCTTCCTCCGGCCACCTCCGCAACACCTGCGTGCGCCGCCTCAATTTTGTTTACCAATCTCCGCGGGATTCCATCTCTAATTGCGTGTCACGACTTCTCCAAGTTAGCCGCACCTATATCCCCTATAAATACCCCACGAAACCGTGCCGCTCGGCCCTCTCTCTCCTCGACAAAACCCGAAACCCTTGCCGCCTGTCGCGCCGCCCCTTGAAACCGCGCCGGCCACCACCGACCTCATGCCGGCCTTCCCTGCTCCCCGCCGCCCCTGCCCAGCCGATTTTCGCCCCCAGCAGGTTCTTGGACGTCGCCCTCGCCACCGCCGAAGATCGCCACCAGCACGTCACCATCGTGCCCCCATCTTTTGCGTCCCCCGACCTCGCTCGAGCCCGTGGTGAGAATCCCCACCTTGTCCTCTCTATTTCCCCTTATTTCCATCGAGAACCCGCCACTGGAGCACCGAGGACCGAGCTCGCCCAATTAACCTTAAAATCAAAGGCCTAGATCTATGCCACGTCACCCAATTAACCTCATCCATCCTATTCAAATCCAAAGGTCAGCTTAATCCATGTGTTTCTTTCAATCCAATCCATCCGATCTAGATCCGACACCTCAAATTAATCCATGAGTTTCCAATAACAAAACAAACTCCTAAAATATCTCTTTCTCTTTATATTCCCCACCATCCCCTCAATTCCCCATGTCCTCCTCCAACCCCCCCTCATATTTCTCTCTTCCCAGCAGATCGCGACCAGCCACCTTGGCTCTGATTTGGATCGACGTTCCCAGAGATATACCCAACCAAATTGCACCAAATTTTGTTCGTAGGTGCACCTTGATGTCCTCTACAACATATCCAAAAATCATAACCATTGGTGTTTGGTAGCTTTTGGGATCTACATCGCAATGACTGCTGCTCCCTGATCTAGATCTGTTCAGCGCGTGGATCGGTAATCTCTTCCTTGTTTTCCTCAATTTTGTCCATCCCCTTGATGAAACTCTTATACCATCTTGTGTTCCAGAAAGTCCCCTTTTCAAACCCCAAAGGATTTGCCAAGATTCCTCACGGTTCCACTAGGAACGTGATTTCCTCATTGACTACCGCTACAAAACAAATACCAGATCCAATTCATCGATCTGCTTTTCAGGTTAAATCTAGTTCAAGATATCATGTCTCCATCGTGTTCTAGAAAATTTCACATGTTTCTGTGCAAACACTTTCTTGAATCTTGCAGTCAATCATCGGGAACGCGCATGTCTTTGCAATGCTGTTTGTGCGCAGCCAGACGTGTTGCCTCCGTTCATCACTTGTTATCATCTAATACCTTGAAGTTTTCCTGTTGTAGTATAATCCTTTGTGAGTACCTCAACCTTGTTATCACTCCATAATGACCTTTCAATATGCATATGATTCTTAGTTTTGGTTGCTTGATTGTTTGGTTGCCGGTTGTTGCACGCTTAGACGGATACGCTTCGGATCCGCTTGCGAGGACTTCAAGAATCAGAACTCCAAAATCATTGAGCAGCAGCACAATTACAAAGGCAAGTGTTCTTGACCATCTTGTGCCTATTTTATAAAATCTCTATCTTATAGATTGCATGCTTATGTCAAATTGAATGTGCACCTACTATTAGGAATTCAACTAGTTTTCTTATTATGGCTTGTCACCCAAGTTTACTTTTTTGTTGGGTAGATTATATGCTTAGCTTGCTGTTGTCGGGATGGGTGATATTAACTTGAACTATTGTCATACTTGCTTCACGAGGATTAACGGGTGATTTAATAGTAACTTGGAGATTAGTGATTTGAGAGATACGATTGGTGTAGGGTTGTGTGCGGGGTTACCGGCACTGTCCCTTGCTATGTTATCTTTCCAAATCTAAGGACCGGTTCGTGGAGCGACCATCCATGTGTTCCCGTACAGCCAGATGCCAAGATTGGGCGCGGCCTGGCGTAGTAAGTGATGAAAACCAGTTCTGTGCGTGCCAAACGGTGGAGCGGGGAAAACGAGTTACGCATGGATCCGCCTAGAGAGAGATGTGTGGGGAAGAGAGGGTTACTCCCGGGAACTATTCGGCACAAGAGGGGGCCTCTCGGGTTTTCGGTTAGTGCCCGACGGGTGAAATCTTAGTGGGCACGTACAAGCTGGTGAAAGTTATGGAAAAGCCTTGAAGTGATCTTTTGGCCCTCACACCAAAAGAAGTGTGCGAGTGCTCGGCCAGCACAGGTGTAATGGAGATTCTTTAGTCCACCTGGAAACAGGGGATGAAATTACTTCTCGTGGAGAATTGTGTACAACCTCTGCAGAGTTAAAACTATCATGACAGCCGTGCTCACGGTCACGAGCATTGCATGGACCCTCACATGATTAATGAAATTTTGATATGGTTTGGTTGGTGATCACAGTGGGAGACTAATTGGTTCTAATGTTGGTGCTGCAGCCGGGTAGGCTGTAAGCATGTTGGTTTATAGATGCGATGTCTTTCACTTAGTAAATAGGTGATTAATAGAAAGTGTGTCTCTATTATGTGCATTTATGCAAAAGAACCCTATGTTGCCTTTGCCTTGTTTGTTACCACATGTCATCTTTTCTCACACTTGCTCAGTACATCCCGTACTCAACCTTGCCTTTATCAATTTTGCTCAGTAGAAAGCAAAGTTTAAGAAGACGTTGAAGACACGAGAGTGGAAGTTTAGGTTTGCCGTCTCTCCGGTCGACTGCCTGTGGAAGCTGCGCTACGCTTGGTTTTCTTTTGCGCTGCAATTCGGTAATTGTTTTAATTCTCTTTATTCGAGACATTGTTCTATTTACTATTAATGAAGTCACTTTATGTGTGAAACTTGTTTCTGGACACACATAAAGGGTCATTCAGTTTTAGTCATAAAATCGGATGTGACAGGAAGCCAGCATGCGACACTAGCTCCTTGCCGTCGCCAAGCCGTACATAAAAGAATAGGAAACCAAGGAGACATTCACAGTGGGAATGTGCTTCCCACTAATTCGAGGAGGCAGAAAAAGAGGACAAAGCCGTACACACCTGGTCCTTTGAAGCATTTCAGATGTCGTTGTGGATAAACTATGGATGTTGAAGTATGTGTCTTGTAGGAACTATGTGTGTTGCTTTGTGTCTTCTATGAACCATGGATGTCGAACTATGTGGCTTGTATGAACTTGTGGAACTATGTGGCTTGTATGAATTATATGCTTTGGGATGCATTTGTTCAATGTGATATTTTTCTTGGTTGAACTGTGTCTGTTGTATGAACTAGAATGAACTGGTTTCAATTTACACGCATGTGTATACAGTAGTCACACTAGACCAACTGGCATGACTGATGATGCAGTCACGCAAAATATATTGGCGTGACTCCACGGGCACTGTTACAGGAGCTCTCTGAAACTGGGTGCCATGGCGCGACTAGTCACGCTAGTCGAATTGGCGTGACTAGCTTGACAAAAAATTCCCAGGAACTCTTTGAAATATAGGTGCCATGGCGCAACTAGTCACGCCAATCCGACTGGCGTGACTAGCGGGACCAAAAATTCCAAAGAACTCTCTGGAATCCTGGGCGCCATGGCGTGACTGGTCACGCCAATCCAACTGGCGTGACTAGCTTTACAAAGAATTCTCAGAAGCTCTCTAGAATTCTGGGCGCCATGGCACTACTAGTCATGTCAATCCAGCTGGTGTGACTAGCGGGAGCAAAAAAACCACCATCAAGCGCTTGATTCAAGGTTGACAAAGTACAACAAAATAGTCATACACTTAGGATCATACTACAAGAGTGATACATTCAAACAATAAATGATTTGACATACAAATACATAGTACAATGGTACAATCATATACTTATGATTACATAGTATGAGAGATGGCATGGAATAGTCATACACTTAGGATTACATAGCACAATATAGATGGTTCTACTAGAACTGAGAACACAACCCAAACGCATAGTACATGTCTTCCGCATAGTTTGTTGGCGGTGGCAGTGGTAGATTTGCATGTCCGAACTTGTGATGTGGGCACTTACAAAAGGGATCATCACACATGGTAGGATCATCATCGACGATGCTTATAATGTCGCAGGGATCACCAACACGTCTTTGCAATTCGTGTACCTCCTCATACAAATGCTGAATCTGCTGTTGAAGAAACTTGATGTATGCTTCAGTCAAAGGAATAGGAGCTGGGTTAATCCAACAAGTCTAGCCAGAGTTTTCTTCATCGTAGTACCACTAATTAATGAAACAAATATTATGAACTACCGTAACATAAACAATGTCAATGAAAGGAAATAGGTAACGTCATACTAACCGCTCCCTTAGGGCACTGAAAGAAGCGACGATCAGCTCCCTTACCTTCCACCTTCATTTGCACAACACATTTAAGCCCATGTGTGCACTTAGGCCACTCTTTCTTACGACTGTCATATGGACATAATGGATTTCTCATACCAAAATATCTCTATGTTTCAATTGGAAACTCGGGTACATGTTGTTCGTACCAAGATAGACCAAAACTCTCATCATATCTCACAGGTGGTGGCCTAACATCGCCTCACCGACCATGACCTCTACTCCCCATGGTTGGTTCTTCTTCAATCTTGGTGAAGTATAGAATGCGGGTAGAAGAGGTGGGTTTTATTTCAGTCATGCTCTCTAGTTGCAACTGCATTAATTTACGGAGGACATGTAGTCACGTCAAATAAAGTGACGTAGGAATCTTTACTGTTTACGCATGCGTGCGTTTGTAGGTTATCTTTTCGTACACGTCTAGTATTATACAATATTCGTAAACGACAAAGGGAGAAATACTTCAATGAATATGCTGCGATAGGGTACAATTATTTTATTTATTACTTAGTGGCACATAGAAATACATAGCATACATAAACTACGAAATACATCATAGCATTGAAAACTGCGTTCCCTTCTAATGTGCGGGAGAAAAACGTCTTCTTAGATGTGTACAACGACTTCTAAGTAGTTCATCCTCTCGCATCTTGATTCCTATCTCTTGTTTAGATAGTTGTTGTTGGGTAGCAAGGCGTGCGTTGCATCCTCTCATACTCTCGCCTACGCGTACTATACTAAGCTTCACTTTCAAATTCTGTGATATGTGCAAGATTGTTTGATGCAGGACTGTGGTCCAACCATTCTTCAAACTCACATGGCTTGTATATAAGAAATACAAATATTTCAAGTTTAGTAACACAAAAAATTGTAATCATATGAATGCAGAAAGAAAATAATTGAATGATGTAGTAGCGTTACCAGAAAATCAGGATTCAAATCCAAACAATGGAAGTACCTACGAATATGGTATATGGAAAGTCTAGCTCGCTCTCCACAATCACACACAAGACGTTCTTCTCACGATAGGATTTTTAGCCTCTGATTTCTGTCGGATGACATTGTGATCTGTGTTTCTAAAAATGATCACTCAAGTTCCGTTTATAGGCACAAAACAAAGGGTGCATGGACCAAGTCCATGTATGCGAAAATCGAATTTACACATGAGATACTCCAACTTTACTAGAGAACCATTATTGCTGCTCTGTGAAACTGACCTATCTGTTACTAGTCACATTGATTTCTTTCGCATTAGATTCCTAATGTGCTGCAGAGATGAGTATGACAAGTCACATTGATGTGTTCACACAACTTTTTACATATGGTAGCAGCCCTGCGTACAACATGTCACATCATAGTACCTACATGATTACAAGTCTAATATAGTCTACGTTAGATAGTAAAGTAACAACATTAAATTAAAAATATTGTTCATACAGTAGTACTACTACATGTCCACAACAAGACATACAACCACAGTAGTAACAAGTATATGTCCATTGCGTCAACAACAACAATAATAATAAGTCCATACATCATTCTTAACATCAATTAAAGGAATGAAAGATAAGTTATCTTCATCATCACGAGGGTTCATGATACTTTTGCCTTTGTCAAGCCGAGCCAACATTTCTTTTATTACATCCACATCAAATTGCAACTTCTTGTTTCTCTCCTCTTCTTCATGTCTCCTCTTTTCCTCCTCTCTTGCCTCTTCTTCTTCCTCTAGCCTTCTCTTCTTTTTGCTCTCCTCCAACCTAGCCAAATATGATTTTTAGGACTGTGGGTCCTTCAATCTTGCCTCAAAATAAGCCTTTTCTTTAGCCCTTTGAGTTTCTAACTCTTTCTGTCGGCACTCCTCTTGGTACATTAGACCGGCTAGCTGCTCCATCCTTTCTTTACACCATGACATATACTCTAAAGCCGTAGCAAATCTTGTAAACCATGGCGGGGACACATGATGCCATGCCTCCTTAGGAGGATACTTCTCTTGATTCTCCCTCCAATACTTCAATGCAATCTCATAGGCACGATGTTTATCCTCCATTTTATCAAGTTCAAACTCTCTCTCGATTGTTTCAATAATCTATCCTAAAGGACATATCAAATGTTGAGATTGGATCTCTTTTCTTCTAGTTCTCAAAACCTGCTGCCTTTGTTTATGATTATATAATTTCAGCTGCACGTAAAAATTCTCTTGATCCTTTTATTTCTCCCAGTTGCACCTCTGATTATGCTGCATAATAAAGTACAAATTCTATTTCATATCCTACTGAAGTGAAAACGAGTATGGAGAATGCGAACAAAGATCACAAAATCAGTATATTACCTATGCATCATCATCATATACTGTGTTGTCACAGAACCATCCAATTGCTAGCTCCGACAGAATCACTCCTTCCTTTGCACGCACACCGCATTGACACAAAACCTTTGGCATCTCATTACGTGGCAAGTGTAAATTATTAGTCAAATTTGCCAGTCTTCAGGTTCTGGATAGTGAGATTTTGGATCATATGTCCACTCCTGGAAGTCACATTCGCACACAATCCTGCATGATGACTTGTTAATATTAAGCAATGTCACGAAGTATCACAAACATTACTCCACATATCAAATTACTAACCATGAATTTCTTAGGACAACAGAAAAATAGAGTGTATTTTAAACCAGCAGGCAGCTTTTCTAGCTCGGTCCGATGACCACAATTGCACAACGGTGGATTGCGGATACGTCTTCTTGATGCTCCCGACTTCTTCTCATCCATCATAAGAGATTTAGTGGTAGAGGCACTCATCGCTCGAAAGCTTCATACCAGACCGTTTCGTATGGGTCATGTGAAAATAGTAGAATTCTCACATCAATCGTTCTGGACCATCAATCCATTGAAAGAAATTGCAACTACTCCAATGACCCCCGTAAAATCATTCTTAATTATATGTATTTTTCATTATTTATTTAATAGAATATTCTTATATAGCCTTTGTTAAGGCACATATAATATACACGTCCTAGATGTCTCGACCGAATCACCTCAGCAACGAAATTATATTCACACCTCGGAGTGAAAAACAGTGGAGGCACTTCACCGTCTGCCCACATGAGGCAACCGTAATCTTTCTTCTGCTTCATCGGATACAAATGACTCCACTTACCCTAAACAAATGTTTAAAAATGACACATCTTAATATTTTGTAAAATTTATTTACTACAATAATATTAAGGATGCACAAAGTACAATATGTTTATGTCACAATGCAATAGGTAATCCTATCGATGTATGATACCGGAAACAACCAAATTTCTACTTACTTATCAACAAAAGGTACATATATTTAACTAAACTCTAACTACTCCAAAACCAAACAAAACATTCTTGAAAAAATCTACGCGGAAGAAATGAAAGAGCTACCTTTGCGCGACTCATTCTTCAAATTTGAGGAAAAAAAAAGCTCGATTCAACCCAAATTTTGAAGTACAAGGCGCAGCGACGGAGAGAGAAACCGAGCAGCACGTGCAGAAGAGGAAGGAAGAAGTGGAGGAAGAAGCCGCGTAGGACCTGCAGCCGGTTCATAGCCACTTAGTCACGTCAAACAGATCCGTGTGACTCGAGTCGCCTCAAGAGGTGAACTCTATCATGCCGGTTCACGTGACGTGATTTCTTCACGTCGCGCCACAACGAATGGCATAACTAAAACGGTCTAGATCTTAAAAATATAGTTCATTACTTTTTTAAAATACTAATTAAAAAAGAATTAAATAATAAAAAAACTCCTGCACCTACCATCCATGACGTATGCTTGACCTTCGGTGAGGATGGCTTGGCTCGCCGGCGCCCACGTGCGGGGAAAGATTCTGCCATAGCAAACCTTTTTCTCGACCCGCATACACAACGAACCGGTTGGAAGCCATGGGTTAAAGCTATTTGAACCCAAAAATTAGACACCAAAACCAATCCAAACCAAACTAATTACATTGCTCAACCAAACCAAACCAGCCCTTTTAATTTATTAAACCTTTTTCAGCCCACCAAAACTCACCCAAAATAGAAACCAAAGCATACAAACCGGTTGGAAAACGAACCGTTCCCAGATTTAGTGGTATCCACCCAGGGAATTCGTTTTTCCGTAAGCCACCATTAACCATCATCAGACTACAAAAAGTGAGCCATAGCAACAAAAAAATCATGTATAGAACTCTTGATTTCCTATTCATATCTATGTTCACACTGCCCAAAGTACCTTCCACATATTGCCATCAGTATATTCAACATTGCGGCTTCATCGTCCATCTCTGACTTTGTGGAAAGGATGACCGCACACTTGCACAACAACGATCTTAGAGAAGCGCATGTCTCTGCGTGCAAGGGAGTATCCACAGCAACGCAGTATGCAAAGAGCCAGAGACAGTTGTCCCTTGACAGTGCATCCAATCTCTGAATGAAATCGATGTAGTTCCGTAGTGCAGCAGCTCTCGAAACTGAATCCATGTTGCAGAGCATTGTTAGTGTCGGCTCAGTCTGGGTCATTGAGCTGTTCCCAAGTCTTGATGAGATTTTCTCTATGCCTGATACAGATGCTTCATTGGAGTTGTCAAGCTCAGAGAAAACCTAATGAAAGTGGGAATCATACAACAAAATGAGATGATGTAAGAATATGACTTCGCAGAAGATTCAGTAAGCCATCCATATCAAAGAATAATTTCATGTTTTGGTTATCAAAACGTCTGCAAGAATCTTTATGGGTGTGATCCAGCTCCAGCATGCAGATTTCCAAAAATATATGCTACAGCATGAGACAATTCTATGTAAACAGCACATCATGCTAGATTGTTAGTGAACATGCATTCTATGAATTTGATACTAATCCTGATTGATTTAGTTGCCACTTGAGTGCTCAAGTTCAAGAAATAAATCGCATCTTACCATACCAGCCCTTACCAACTGATACAATATAAATCTTTTGTATGTTATAGTTACTAGAATGATGGCATTGAAGCTAGTTAATCATACTGGATAAAAAGACTTACTGGAGCAAACACTCCCTGCTATATGTTCTAAAATGGAAACATCAACAATGGTCTTGGTCGGATTTGCAGGTTAATCCTTTCCTAAAACTTTCTTTGCCACTCAGAACCAAGAATGTATGTTTGTTCCATCATGAATAATAACTAAAGTATGTGACAAAATAGAACAAATCATAACAAGTCACAGTCAAATGTTATCCATTGACATTTCAAAAGAACTACGAGGGAACCCACAGAGCTTGTATACTTTTAGAACAATGCCTCATAACTTGTACATGTCAATAGGTAAAGAACTATTTTACAAACATTGTATGTTGTCTTTATGAATATAGTTACGAGAATAGAAAAGACTTACTATGTGGCTAAGCATGTTTACAACTATGAACTTCAAACACAAGTTACAAAAGATAACATACCTGTCTGATCTCAGAAAACGTGGAGATAAAAGCGTCCTCCCACTCCTTGGATGCACACAAATCAGGAGAGAACTTCGGTATTTCAGGAATTGCAGGCATATATGGCGTTTGATCCATTCTAGCTGCATTCAGATCTAAGTTGGCCACCTTCACCTTAGGAAATTGTCTAGATTCCCACCTGAAAAAAAAATGATTCTGATGAATCATGGCTTAAGTAAAGTATCATAAGATGAATATTGGGAATAACAAATAACAGAAGACATGAATGAATCCATGTATTTCTGCTAGGGACACCAATTCAATACAATACTCTAATATGGAACTAATATGTACTCCCTCCGTTCCTAAATTGTTGTCACCATTGACTTCTAACATCAACTTTTATTATTCGTCTTATTAAAAAAATTAATGAATATCATATATTTTGTTATAATTTACTTTGTCATTAAAGTCATTTGAATCATAACTTACAATTTTACACATTTGGATTAATTTTTTTAATAAGACAAGGGTCAAAGTTGATGTTAGAAGTCAAAGGCGACAACAATTTACGAACGGAGTATTTAACATGAAATTTTTCTTTATTTTGTTGTTCAGCAAAACATAGATAGAACTGTACATTGGACAGATGGTGCATCTTTTTAAGAAATTTTCAAGCAGAGAGAAGGATGTTAAAATAATTTAAGGAATAACATCTTAGGAAATAGGAAAAATTGCAAATTTGCGCATTCCCATCAGCACCACTACCAGTGACACAAGTGGGTCCCATGTATCATTGAAATATCATTGGCATATATAGGATTGACAAATTTTTGCAATGGTTCCTCAGGAACTGCTCATCATTTAAGCATTGGATTATGGATGCACATGATGGACACTCATAATCAGATAATCCAGGGAGAAAGAACAACATAGGTGTTTAATCTAAGAGCAGTGGCGCAACTACGTAAAAGCTGGTATCCCCAGCAGAAGGATACTTGCTGTTCTCTATCGCTTTCAATAAAGCGGGGCCAAATGCCTTTGGTCTATAATCTAATTAATATTCACATGCTCTAGAACCAGTGTCTCAACTTCAGAAAATACAGCCCAAATTTTATGCAAGGTTTCAGAGTCAATAATACATAATGCTAGGAATGCATTCTCATTTAGGTTCAATGAAATTGCAAGTATATGGGAATGAACTCCAATTCATTGGGAGCTCCATAAAAGATACTCCTACATGATAATGATTTTCAATCACAAGCAGATACTCACTGACAATTCACAAAGTTTAAAATACTAGTCAGCAAAAAATGAGATTGTAGAGCCAAATAAAAATCGGAATGAAAGCAAAGAAAGTTATAAAAGATAAAATATAGGATAATCCACAGCCTTAGAACCACAAAAATTTCAAAAAAGGTGATTATTTTACAAATTATTATTCCCATGTAACATCCCAGGCTGCCGTGATACTAGCAGCAGTAGTAATTACTGCGCCATGCGTGGGCAGCCTAGGCCCACCTTCAAAGACCCCTCCCCATCTCATCAATTCTCCACATCATCCACACAGAAGTCATGCACGTAACACTCCAGTCCCCAAAAAAAAATTAGTAATTGTAACCTGAAAAAACATCTAAATATGTGCCTTCTAGTTTAAAAAATAGTCAAAATGATATAACTCACCTTCTCTTGATGACTTTTTGAAATGACATAATCTACCTTTTTTTTCCATACAGCTATACGCTCAAGCAAACGTTTCAAATTGTATATTACAGTATTTACAACTCAAACAACTGCTATAGTGATAATGAAGCAAGAAGCAAAAGAAGGGCCAAGACAAATGATGAAAAGACTAAAATGCCATTAAATATGAAGCCCAAAGTAACTTTTTATGGACTTCCAAAATCAATTTTTAATCGCCAACTTTTCATGCGGGCTAGGCACTAGGCGGAGTCTCTCCACTCTCTTTTCCATTCCACCTTTTTAAACATTGCACAAAATAGTAAAAACAATAATTTTGGCTATATTGTTATATGGCTACAAGCATCCGATACATCCTAACATTTTGTTGGTGCAGATGTTGGGAGGAGTTGTACTTCAATTATCACATCCTTTCATTTTGCTACAAATTGATGGCTTCAGATTAAGTTCCATGATATGTACTGCCAATGTTTCTTTCTGATTCAGATTAGTAGACTTTGGGGATCCTATTCATAGGTATATTCTGCCCTTCTATTTTTAGTCAGTAGCTGTGTTAGGTAAGCTTCATATAAAGAAACAGCCAAAATTTCCTCCATTTGTAGTCAACAATTTTTGGAGAAATCACTAAGGGCGTGATTGGTTCACGTTTCCCTGCGCCAGGCTCTGGCCGGCCAGACTCCCGCGAGCCAGGCCCTGGAGAAACGGTCTTGAATCTCGTTTCTTCAGGTGCAGCTTGGAGAAGCTTTTTGCATGTGCTGCGCCTGGCTTCAACGCTTGTGCAGGGAACCGAACACAAAGTATTGCACGCGGAGAGACAGGTTGGTGCCTCCAACACCCAACCAATCAGCCCCTAATTCAATCGCCAATGGTGGTCAAAATTTCCTCCACAGGCACTAAATTGATGCACAGAAAATACTGATCTTTCACTAAGATACTAGACATTTCTTTAGATCAACACCAAACCAACTAAGCAGCAAACTCAATCCCTTAAAGAATACACAGAACACATCAAGCCAGCAGATACTATGGCGCCAAACAGGCAATTAGAGGCTTCTACCAGTAGTCACTAGTCAGGTTATATTGTGCACAGAAAAAGAAGCATCTGTTTTTGACATCTCAACAATTCATAACTAAATGCATGTGAGCACCATAAGCAAATAATACCTGACACGCCGAAGGTACTCAAAGCCGTCAAGCGGCTCGCCTGATTCAAAATCAGGCTCTCCGTCAACCGCAAAGGCAGGCTTCAGGATGCCCTCGTTCTCATCGTCACTGTCATCGTCAAACTCCACATCTTCACCCTCATCGAACGGTTCATGAACCTCTCGATACACCTCAGCAGGCACCTGAACCACCTCCAATCGATGGTCATCGCGAACCCCCAAATCCCCATTCCTCCACGAACCATTCCCATTGTCGCTCACATCTGCAGGCAAGACCATAAAGACACGATGAGTCGTAAGAAAATCAGCAGACACATTATTAGAACCAATTTGCTCAATCGGACAGGGGGAAGGGCAAGATTGACGAGCCATACCCAAGAACCGGGGCGCGGCAGCAGCCATCTCTTCAGGCCCTTTCCTCCCACCACCCGCACCCGATGCCTTCTTCCCCCTCCTGTTCCTGGGCTCCTCGACGGCGACGAGCCCGTCGTACTCGCATGCGAACCCGGCGGCGGCAAGGGCGGCGTAGACCTCGTCCCACAGACGCGCCTGCGCCTCCGCGGACGGGGAGCCCTGGAGCTCCTCGATTTCAGCCCTCCAATACACCCTCCTCTTCTTAGAGCCGCCTTCTGCGGCGGCGGCACCGTCCATGGCGCGGCGGAAGGTTGGAGGGAGGGTTTGGGTTTAAGGCACTGTTTGGAAGGCAGAAATTGGCCCTACAAATTTCACAAAATCAGTAAATTTTATAAAAAAATAGAAAAATTAAAAAAAATTCTCTATTCTAAACGGAGCCTAAACTAGGGTGAAGATGAGCCGAAAGGAAATGGAGCCGAACGCTATAGAGATAGAAATACTTGCTCCGTCTATTTTTTACTTTCGAAAAACAATACTTTCGAAAAATAATGAAATGTGCTGAAAATTAAATAAAAAGAGATAAAAATAAATATATATTGAAAATAAAAAAAGTCATATTGAAAAGTGAGAATATAAATAAATTAAGAAATTTTGAAAATTCTAAAATAACAACTAATATGTAACTGATGGAGTAATATTTAGTGATTATGTGGGGTTGCACGCAGAAATTTGCTGCTAGGGCTCAGACAGGCACTTGATTTGGAATGAATGGCGACCGTTCGCGATTAGTTGACAGAAAGGCGGTGATGAACTCCTACTTCGTATCTTCAGATTCTTGCCTGAAAGCCCATCAAATGCTTCCCAAATTCGTTTCCCTCCCTCTACACACACATAAGAGGATCAAACAGTTTGAAGGATACCTTCCATAAAAAAGTCACCTCTATTTTGAAAAACTATTTCATTTTTAAAACTAAAAAACTTACCTCCTTTAGAACATAGGATTTAAATTCAGGAATCTCGAAGGAATTTCATGAGAATCAACTCAATTTCACAAAAAAATATAAGAAAAAAAATTCTCGGTGTTTTAAAGAGGATCTTAAAGTGCAACCACAGTGTATATGGACTACCTTATTCATATAAGTGAAACCCACAACAATAACTAATACTAGTTGTTACTAGTCCTAGTGCCCATGTTACGCTACAGCAGAGTAATATAATGTAATTTTTCTTCAATACAAAAAAGCAATATTACACATTTTTACTCCGCTATGGACAAAAAATAGAACACAATTCTTATAATATATGTATGACAACTTGTATTAATATAATTTGAACTACAGAAAAAAATAAATTCACACAATACTTGCTCAAATTTAACCTTTGCGCAATATTTTTTTTACTTGAATGAAACCAAAATTAATCTCAACTGAATAAATAATAGAGTCAATCTGAATCTACATCAGAGCCTCGCCGCCTTCTTATATCCAGGCAGATACTGATGATGTACCGAGATGACAAAAAAGTAGCAGTGGCGTTTAAACAGGTTTATAAAATAAAAGTATTGTAACAGCATGTATCTCCTATTTTCTCTCTGATGATTATAATTTTAGTTGAAGTATGACATAAATAATAAAGATAGAATTTATGATACAAAAAGTGAGATAAACGACGTCTACTAACTTTTTATTAGGAGAGATAAACTGCTCCACAATGGTATGGTGTGACGCTTGTGTGGGACCCACAGCAGCTCTTGTAAGCTTTTTTTTTTTCTGACTCTTAGTTCTTGTAAGCTTATGAGTAGTTTTTTTTATGGACTTCATATGACTACCTCAGACCTGTGCTGCCCCGATTCAGCCTCGACTCGATTTGTAATATAAAAAAGATGTTTTTTATGAAAGCTTATTTCACGATAAATCTAAAAAATATAATTTTTATATTATAAAAATATTATTAATTTTTTATTATTAATGATCAAAGTGATAAATTTTGATTTTAACTAAAATTAGAATTGCTTATGTTTTTAAATAGATGGAGTGTTATCTATGGATCACTCTTAGACCACATTGTGGTTGCTCTTACATGGTGTTTGGATTTGCGGGAATGAGAACTGTGCTGGGGAAATGAGCAAAGGGATGTGTCTATTGATTTGTTTGGCAACGAGGACAGGGAAATGCGAGAGTTGAGGATATTAGGAAATGGAGGCTTGGAGCGCGCATGTACAACTCATCTTATCCGGACTGGGGAGGTGTATTTTTCTTTTTCTTTTTTTTTTTAAAAGCAACTGGGGAGGTATGTTGGCAGAGGGAAATGTGGACGGCGGACAAGCTTTGCCCACGGGACAATGGAGTGGCGGAGTCATGCTCGCCGATCGCCTCCAGTGGTGATTAGCGCTCGCCCCTGCGGTGATTCGCTGTCCCCAGTCGCTGCTTATTACTGTACGAGATTCAACCTTGCAAGCTGCCGTCCATGCGAGTCGCGCTTGCGGTCGCTGCTCGTGCGAATCGTGCTTGCTCGGTGGCTTGCCGATGAGATTCGAAGGGGTGAACCGCGTTAGCCAGTTCAATCACCTGGGCTCCGATCGATCTTCGTGTGGATTTAACCCTGTCCGTATGTTAGTCCGTCCGCGGTCCGCCATGCCTCGCAACATACTCTTCAGTTTTCGAATTGATATCTTCGTTCGTTGATTTTTATAATTAATTTTAATTATTCGTTTTATTTAAAAAATTTATTCGAATACGTAAAAATTTAAATTATAATTCAAATAACTTTAATAATAAATCAAATTATATTAAAATATATAAAATTTATTAATTTTTTAAATAAAACAAATAATCAAAATTAAATTTAAAAATCAACAATACCATCAATTAAAAAACAGAAAGACTTTTTTACTATAAAAAACGGTTTCTGCGGCGGACTTAAACCCGTTTGTCCGACAATTTGGGTTTCTGTTAAGGACTTAGTGAAGTCTGTAAAAATAATTTAATTTATTTGTACGAACGTTTAAGTGAACGGATTGCCTTAAAAGACTCTGCACACGGATTTCTAGTATTTTACTGCGGGCGCGCCTGCGCACGCGTTCAGGGCCGTCTATGCCCCCGCGCCGCCGCCGTTGAAGGCCCACCTCACCGCCGTCCGCTGGTGGCCTCGCCGCCCGCTGACGCCGCCCCATTGAAGCTCCCACCGCCGTGCCACAGAAGCCCCAGTGCGCCGCCACCAACTGACGCCCCGCGCCGAGCCGCCTCGTCGCCAGCTGAGGCCCCAGCCCACCGCCGCCCGTTGAGGCCCC
>BCLF01000024.1:913379-929187 GCA_001602275.1 Zoysia japonica | reverse complement strand
GGCTCGGGTGCGGGTGCGAACCTGGCGCGGGAGGCGCGCCGCCTGGGCCGGCTAGGCGGTGCGGGGCGTCGGCGGCCTGCAGCGGGGCTGGGAATTTTTTTTATTTTGTAAAATGATTAGTGCATGCAGTGCACTTAACCCACTGCCTGCGAAAATAACTATTAGTGTAGGCGGCTGTTTTAAGAGGTCCGCCTGCACTAATACTATTAGTGCAAGCGGTTCACATAAATGCGTGTACAAATGCTTGATTTTTAGAGACTCACTAAATGCAGCGGAAGTCAAAACCGCCTAAAAAAACGGGTTTAAGTCCGCCTGCAGAAACCTATTTTGTAGTGTGCCTCTTGTTGGAGCCTCTGGCACCGACTGGATGCATCATCCCGGCGGCTTTTCTTGGGACCCACAAGCACTTGCTTCATCATTCAGCACTATGACCCTACAGCTGCCGCCAACTAATAATGAATGGTATATGGACACCGGTGCTGAAACTCACATGACATCAAACTCCGGTAATCTTTACACCTCACATCTTCCTTCATTCTCTACACCATCTCATATTGTTGTCGGGGATGGATCTCTTTTACCCGTTACAAGCACTGGCTCGTATTTTTTTCCTACCGCTAATGGTGGCCTCCATCTTAGTAATGTGCTTGTTTCTTCTTAGCTTATTAAGAATTTTATTTCTGTTCATCAATTCACTATAGACAATAATTGTTCTGTTTAATTTGACCCCCGGTTTTTCTATGAAGGACCTCCAACCCTGGAGCGTGAACGCCAGGTGCAATAGTTCCGGACCACTATACCCTCTCCTGTCATCAGTGTTCCAACCTTTGGCTCTCACTGCTGGCTCCAGCTCCACACTTTGGCATCGCCGGCTTGCCCATCTCGGTCATGAGGCCCTGTCACGTTTAGCATCAACTTCTGCCATTTCTTGTAATAAGAAAGAGTCTGAACACTTATGTTATGCGTGTCAGTTCGGACGCCATGTGTGTCTTCCCTTTAGTCCACCCAACTCGCGAGCCGCTAATAATTTTGATTTAATACATTGTGATCTTTGGACCTCCCCCGTGGCTAGTATCTCTGGTCACAAATATTATTTAGTCTTCTTGAAGATCGCTCACATTTTTCTTTGGACTTTTCCCTTGCACCTAAAGTCAGACACTTTTCCTACTATTACTAATTTTTTTTGCCTATGTTTCCACTCAATTCGGTGCCTCTATTAAGAATGTCCAGTGCGACAACGGCCATGAGTTCGATAACTCCACTGCCTGCATGTTCTTTCTTACTCATGGAGTCGTTCTTCGCATGTCTTGTCCAAACACCTCACCCCAAAATGGCAGGGCTGAGCGTATAATCCGCACCAACAACAACATCATCCGATCTCTCCTGTTCCAAGCTAGTACGCCACCTTCTTACTGGGTCGAGACCCTCCATACAGCTACATAGCTCCTGAACCGCCATCCCACTAAAATGCTAGCTTTTGCTACGCCCTTCTATGCTCTCCACGGAACCCAACCCTCCTATAGTCACCTTCATGTCTTCGGATATCGGTGCTACCCCAACCTTTCCGCGACTGCTGACCATAAGTTGGCCCCGCGTTCTGTTGCTTGTGTCTTCCTTGGGTATCCCTCCGATCATAAGGGCTACCGCTGTCTTGACCTCTCATCCAACAGAATAATTATCTCTCGTCATGTGACATTCGATGAAACCTCGTTTCCTTTCTCCGAGGTCTCGTCTTCCCCTTCATCCGACTTTGATTTTCTATCTGAGTTTGATGTTGCGCCTATTACTCCTCTTGGTTTACCATGTGTTCCAAGTACTCAGCTTCATCGGATTGCCGCTGCTACACATGCCCCGAGCACCCCGATATGTTCCGCTGCCCCTGCTGACACGATGTCGCAAGTTCCTGCCAGCGGAATAATCGGTCCGCCTCTCCAAGGCGTGTCGCTCACCCCCGGCGCAGTACAGCTCGACGCGGCCACTACTGCCCCGACGCAACCAGGCGTGACCTCAGTGCAGCACGGTGCAGCACGCTCGGCAACCTAGGGAGCTTCAGCGAGATGCGCACCTGGTCCAGCGACTGACACACGGTCTTGCAGCACGTGTCCATGGGCACAGGACCAGGCAGTACAGGGCCATGCAACACTGAGTTGTGCACGTATGGCCACTGTAGTCCTGTGGAGCATACACCTACGCTCAGGTCAGCACGAGCTGACGCATCTGGTGCTGCTTCAGCTAGCGCCTTGCCTTCAGATCGCTCCCCACCTCCCAATGCTGTGCTTGTTCCTCGATCCACAAATGAGCACACAATGGTGACGCGTGGGAAGCGCGGTTTTCGGCAGCCCAAGGCCATCTTTGATCTTCATGCAGCTACGTTGTCTCCTATTCCGAAGACATATCGAGGGGCCCTTGCTGATCCCAATTGGTGAGCTGCTATGACTGACGAGTACTCTGCTCTCCTCGCCAACAACACTTGGGATTTGGTTCCTCGTCCATCTGGTGCCAATATTGTGACCGACAAATGGGTTTATCGCCACAAGTTTCATCCTGATGGCTCGCTGGATCGTTACAAGGGGCGATGGGTTCTTTGTGGTTTTACTTAGTGTCCTAGAATTGATTATGATGAGACATTCAGTCCAGTTGTCAAGCCCGCGACCATCCGTACCGTGCTTACAGTTGCTCTTTCTCATGATTGGCCAGTCCATCAGCTAGATGTAAAGAACGCTTTCCTCCATGGTACTCTTGATGAGACTGTATATTGGCAGTGCTCGACCGGACTTTGTATGTCGCCTCAACAAGTCTCTCTACAGATTGAAGCAAGCTCCCTGTGCTTGGTACAGTCGTTTTGCCACTCGCATTCTCTCCTAGGTTTTTGTCAGTGCCAAGTCCGACACATCATTATTCATCTATCATCATGATGGTGAGACAATTTACTTGCTCCTCTACGTGGATGACATTGTTCAACGGCCTCCTCGTCATCTCTCCTTCGACAGATTATTTCTGCACTACAACAGGAGTTTGCTATGAAAGATCTGGTCCTTTGCATCATTTTTTGGGTCTCTCGGTCACCCACAGGGATAGTGGCTTTTTCCTGAGTCAGCGGCGGTATGTTCTTGACATCCTTGAGCGAGCTGGTATGACAGATTGCAAACCATGCTCCATACCAGTTGATACAAGTGCCAAATTGTCTGCAACTGACGGGCCTCCTTTCACTGATCCAACTCATTACCGAAGCATAGCAGGTGCTTTACAGTACCTCACTTTCACTCGGCCGGATATCTCATAGGCTGTTCAGCAGGTTTGCCTCCAAATGCATGATCCGCGGGAACCTCATTATGCGTTGATCAAACACATTCTTCGCTATCTGTACGGGACTTTGGATCATGGACTACAACTTCATCGCACTGATATTTCTGCCATGGTTGCTTACTCTGATGCAAATTGGGCCGGTTGTCCTGACACTCGTCGCTCAACTTCTGGTTATGCAGTTTTTCTAGGTGACAACCTTGTCTCTTGGTCGTCGAAACGGCAGCCCACCGTCTCTCGTTCCAGTGCTGAGGCGAAATATCATGCTGTTGCTAATACAGTCACTGAAATATCATGGTTGCGTCAGCTGCTATAGGAATTACATGCCCCCATCCAACGTGCGACAGTTGTTTATTGTGACAACATCAGTGCAACATCAACGTACTAAATCCAACGTGCGACACTTGTTTATTGTGACAACATCAGTGTAACATCAACGTACTAAACACATCGAGATCGATCTTCATTTTGTTCGTGAATGAGTCGCCATTGGAGCCGTTTGGTACTACATGTTCCAACATCTTCGTAGTATGCTGATATTTTTACTAAGGGCCTGCCATCGTCCATCTTCACTGAATTTCGGTCCAGCCTGAATGTTCGTGACTAACGACGTTCAGTCTGCGGGAGGGTGTTATACGGCTTGTGTTTATCCCGGCAACCGTAGCCGCCGCTATATGCGTACGTGCATGTTAGACGGCTTGTGGTTATCCCAGCAACCGTAGCCGCCGCTGTACGCGTACGTGCGTTGGTGCATGGCTCAACTGCCGTGTTTAGTTGCCGCATATATAGCTAGATTAATCAGGTTCCTTCCGTCCTTATCTCCCGGAGTTTGTTCCTGTAAACGGTTGAGATAATGACGACGGTAACCTATATATGTAACACTTTGCTCATGAATCAATCATTGCGTACTTTGCCAAAAACAATCTTACGCTTTCAATATTGATGGCTTTGAAGCTCGCCCAAGCTGTCCATCCGTTGCTCGTGTTTGGTTGAGTGAAGCAGAGGCACATTTGATAGGACGAGTTCATTCACGTTTATTAATCAAGCTTATTAGTAGAAAATTATTGATTTTAGTTTTTTAATAAAATTTATACTACTATATAATTATAATTTACTGTATGAATTAATTTAGTACGAGGGGGACAAGTATTTTTATTTTCTCACAAATTACTTAATTATTATTTAATTAGTGAGTAATTTGTGAACTAATTTAGTATAATCTCATCATTGAACAAACATTACGATCACTCCCATTCTTCAGTGATACTCCGTACTTAATCGAACGCTTGCTGCTTGCAGCCAACCATCCGCTACCTCTGGTCCGCCTCACATATCCGCTGTTCTGTTTTTTTTATATCCAATGGAAACAACGTGGACACTGCCGAGGAATTTTGCTTGCTTCGATCTCTCTTTTCTCACATGAGGTTGGTGAGGTGTCGCATGATCAAATCCTTTTACTAATTTTCTTCACTACCGACACTTTTCTAGACTATTTTAAGTAACTTTGTTTACTTTTTTTATATGCGCGGCCTTTGCCGCTGCCTTCATCAGAGGCGCGTGTGGAACGGGGATCAAACCCCTGCCTGCTTCCAGCGCACCCATGCGTTTTGCCACCAGACCTTTACTGCCTGTAGGACCTTTCCTAACGAGAGAATAATTCAAAGCCACTATAAGTTGGCATGGAGAGACAGATTTGGTGCAAATAGGATAGATGCAAAGAATCCTGATGCTAGTTTCTTGACCGGAACAAACTGATTCTAGTTTCTGTATCGTGCTACAATGTATCCTTTCATTTTGCTACAAATTGCTGGCTTCAGATAGTTCCACGATATGTACTGCCAATGTTTCGTTCTGATTTCTATCTTTTTCAGCATGTCAAAGTTATTTGGCCATATAAAAACTACATACTCCATCCGTTCTAAAATCTAAGTATTTCTAGGTTTAGTCAAAGTCAAACTTTGATCATTTGACAATTAATAATGCAGAATTAATAATATTTTATTTTTACATTAATTACAAGGAATATGATGGATCAAACGGAATCAAGAAATTTTTTATGGTTCGAGAGAAAAAATATATTTCAATTTTAAAATAGTAACCTAAATTCCAATTATTAGTTTGAGTAAATTCCTTATTTACCCTAAAAAATTTATCTGTTCCTTTATTCGCCCTTAAAATTTTTCAATTCTCTCATTCATCCTCATTCTTAATTTTCTTTCCCTAATTTACTAACTGTTATATAATAATAGATTTTTTGTCCATCTAAATTGAAAAGACCAAAATATCCCTGAAACTAAGGGAAGTAATTTGATATTCTTAAATACTTATGTTTTCGTAACAAAAAAGTGATTAAAATATGAATACAAATTTTTGAAATCATTTTTTTTGTTATGTTTGATGTAGTTCACATACATGTTTAAGAACACCAAATTTTACTTCCCTTAGTTTTAGGGGCATTTTGGTTTTTTTTTCAACTTAGATGGATAAAAAAATCTATTATTATATTTCAGTTAGGATGAATTAGGGAAGAAAAAATTAATAATGAAAATGAATAAGAGAATTGGAAAATTTTGAGGGTGAATAAATGAATGGACAATTTTTTGAGGACAAATAAGGAATTTGCTCTATTAGTTTTGTCCATTATCACCAATTCAACCCACTCGGAATCCACGAAGGATCAATAGGTACCTAACCAGTTATTAGCGCGCTCGTAAAACAGCCAATCAATAGGATTAAACCCACGCAGTGCCAATCTTCTTTATACACGAAACACCTAATAGTTATCTGAAAGCGTCATGTTCCCAGCATAAAGCCGATACCCGGCTAGTAGCTGTTGCATCTACGTGAGGTTCATGGGTAACGTACAAATTCATGGGTCATCTAGCTGTTGACGTCGAAATCGGGCTCGCGACAGCACACCACACCCACGTCTGTGTGCGGAACATCGATGTCGCCTTAAAGAAAATCACCACGAGCACCTAGAAAACCCACCTCGGAAGGGACTCCATCGGAGGAGGATCTTCTTAGGGTTGATCCGGGCTCGGTCAGGCCAGTCGGATTGCCTTCACACGTCATCGGGACGGGAGAAGAACGGAATTGGAGTCGAGTAAGGAGATTAGGGTTTGTAGAGGTAAACAATGTAAAGGCAAGTTTGTAGAGTCGATTGGGATACCCCTCAATTAGCCTGATGCCTCTTTATAGCCTAAGGCCTCTTTTTATAAAGGTGGGGTGGTTTTACCCGAAAAGGATTTGGATCCAACAATTTAGGAAAGAAATAACAACCAAACCAACACACAGGATGGTCCGGCACAATGCCGGATACTACGGTCATCGGACACTACGACACAGTACCGGACAGTCCATCATGTAAAATTCGGAACCCGAGAGGGCTTGCCGAACAGTCCGATATCCTGTCGGACAGTCCGGTGGGCATCTTGTCTTAACCCGAGAAGGCTTGCCGGACCATCCGGCAACCTGCTATGACTCTTGTTATTCTATATGGTCCTTCCCAACTAGGTGATCACTTCCCGAATTTGTTGCTCCTTGAACCAACGGGCATATTTGTTTTCCAAACTAATTCGCCCACCTAAAAAGCTTTGACTTTCACCTTCGTATTGTAGGCTTTAGCAACTCTTGCTTTGTCTTTCTCGATTTCCTTTAAAGCATTCAATCGCTTATCGGTCACTTCATCAACATTATCTAGCATTAAGGCACCATACTCATCGGTGAATAAGTCATTTTGTTTAGTTAATCTTAGATCTCCTAGATTTACCTCGACGGATAAAACGGCCTCTTGTCCATACACAAGCTCATAAGGTGTTACTTTAGTCGTCCCATGTCTAGATATCCGATGAGCCCATAAAGTTTCCGATAAAACTTCATGTCACCTCTTGGGGTGATCCTCTATCTTTTCTTAATGAGTTTGATCAACGTTTTATTGCTAGTCTCGGCTTAACCATTGGCCTGAGCGTAATATGGAGAAGAATTGAGCAACTTAATCCCATATGATTTGGCAAATTCACGAACGTGACCCGATGTAAATGAGGTTCCTTGATCTATGGTCAAAGTTTACAGAATGCCAAATCTATGGATAATATGATTAGTAATGAACTCAATTACGTCCTTATGTCTCATATTCTTGAGAGCAACCGCTTCGGTCCATTTAGTAAAGTAGTCCGTCGCCACCAACATGAAGCAGTGTCCTTTTGAGGACGGAGGATATATTTGTCCTACAAAATTGAGTCCCCATCCTCGGAACGGCCACGGTTTGCTTATGGGGTTCTTCATGGCGGCGGGTATAATTGAATATTTCTAAATCTTTGACATTCTTCACACCCTTTGTAATAACAGTAACAATTAGTAATCATGGTGGGCCACTAGAATCAAGCTCTTCTTAATAGCCACTTTATTTTATGAGCTGATTGATGTGTACCACAAATACCTTCATGCACCTCTCCCATAGTTACTTTGGCTTCCTCGTCACCTAGACATTTCAAAAGCAATTCGTCTCCCGTTCGGTGATACAAATGGTCATCAATTATAGTATATTTGAAGGCCATGTGCCAAACTTTTGGTTTTACCCTTTGTGTTGGATCACAAATATATGAAATTATGAGAGATCTCTAATCTAATGACTCGGCAGTGCCATTATCTGTTTTGCTAATAGCCGAATCTTCCAACTCTAGTACCTCATACATCGGTTTCTTAACGATAGAGAACTTTCCTTTGCTAACATTGTAACCCGATGCTTGTTGCGCTAAATCATTGGCTCTACTATTTTCTAGTCTAGTAACATGATATATGTGAAACTCGTCCATTCTTTTGACGATATCTAAGCACTTGTCTAAATAGCTTTTAGTGACCCATCTAAACATTGAAAGCCTCTACATGTTTCACCCCTATGGATTCTAACATCTCCAAGCCAAACAACAGTGCTTCGTATTTGGCTTGATTGTTAGTGCAATCATATTCTAATCGGTTTGAGAATTCAAAATGTACATTGTGCAGAGAGCACTATGCCAACTCCTTGACCCTCTTTACAAACCGATCCATCAAAATACAAGTTCCAAAGGGTAAAAGTCATGTAACTAATATCTAACTCGTGTCTTAAATCAATCTGATGCTCAACAATGAAATTGGCAACAATTTGGCCTTTCATGGATTTTAATGATTCAAAAGCCAAACCATATTCAATGAAAGCATATGTCCATTTACCAAGCCTACCACGAGATATCGGTCTCTGCAACATATGTTTGATAACATCGGTTTGATAAGCAACCACACAAGTACTAGATAACAAGTAATGCCTCAACTTAGTGCAAGCATAATACAAGGAAAAGCATAGTTTCTCGATAGGGGTGTATCTTGTTTCCGCATCCACCAACCGTCGGCTCACGTATTCCTTTTCTTCGGTTTCTTGTGTCAAAACAACACCAATCACATCATCTTCGGCTGCCACATATAAGCGAAAAGGAGCTCCTCTCCTAGGCGCCCTAAGAACCGGAGGTGATGACAAGTATGTTTTGATCTTATCAAAGGCTTCTTGCTGTTTTGCCCGCCAATTGAATTCGGTCTCATTCTTAAACCGAAGGATAGGAGTAAATGCATTAATCTTTCTCAACAAGTTGGTTATGAATCTCCTCAAGTAATTTACTTTACCTAAGAATTTCTGCACATCTCTTTTGCATGTGGGCGCTTGCACCTTTTGTATGGCTTCTATTTTCTTAGGATCTGTTTCTATGCCATTCTCATGAATAATGAAACCTAAGAATTTTCCCGCTGAGACACAAAAGCACATATGAGAGGATTCATTTTCAGACCAAATCAGCACATACGCTCTAAAGCAAGACGCAAATCGGCCAAGTATGGATCTAAAGTAGCTGATTTAATCACCACATCATCCATATAAACTTCCATGATGACACCAAGCAAATCAAGAAAGATAAAATTTATAGCCCTTTGATAAGTGACGCCCGCATTTTTCAACCTGAAAGTCATGACAACCCACTCAAACAAGCCGACAAAACCAGGACATCTAAATGCAGTTTTAGACATATCATCTTTGGCCATAAAAATCTAATTATAAGTCGCATTACCATCAAGAAAACTAATTACTTTATGACCCAAAGCATCATTAATCAACATGTCGGCTATAGGTATAGGGTACTCATCTTTGGGAGTGGCTCTATTCAGATTTGTAAAATCAATGCAAACTCTTATCTTACCCTTTTTTTTCTCAACGGGCACAATGTTAGAGATCCACTCTGCATACCTGCAAGGTCTTATGAAATTTGCATCAAGTAATCAGTTTATCTCTTCTTTAATCCGATCATACATGTCCGGATTGAACCTTCTCATCGGTTGCTTGAAAGGCCTAAAACCAGACTTGATAGTAAGCCGATGTTCTACAAGTTCACGGCTCAATCCCGACATTTCATTATAAGACCAAGTGAAGCAATCTTTGAATTCTATCAAAATCTCGATTAACTTTTCCTTATAATCGGCTTTTAGGTTTTTGTTTACAAACACCAGCCTTGGATTCTCATTATCACCAAGATTCACTTCCTCAAGCGGATCGGCCGATGTAAAACCTTGACCTAATTTATCTATGTCTTCTTTTTCTTCTATAGTTTCGCACTTATCGTTCACATTAGCCCTATAGTGTTCAACTCTTTTTTGCAACCAATCTAATTTCGACTCCATTGAACCACATAATATGATTGAGCCGATTTTACATCGGCTTTACATTGACGGGTACAAATCCATCTATAGTAACACTAATAAAATCATAATCTGTCAAATCTAGGCCCGTCAAACACTTGACATTATTATGTGGCAATAAAGATGAATCGGCCATAGCAATGCAAGCCGATACATCTGCGTGCACCATCTCTACATCATCACCAACCCATTGTATCAAGAATTGGTGTAAAGCAGATGGAACACATTTATTGGCGTGGATCCAATCACGCCCCAAAATCAAACTATAACTCCCTTGAACATCGGCAACAAAGGAAGCGGTAGCCATAGTTTTACTTTCAACGGTGAGCTCCATGGAAGCGACCCCTTTAGCTTCAATAGGATCTTTTCCTCCCGCACCGTTCAAAGTCATGTTGGTCTAGATGAGTTCATCATCGGCCTTATCTAGCTTCTTAAACAAAGAATATGGCATTAGATTAACAATGGCGCCTACATTTACAAGCATATGAGAAATCGGTGTGCCATCAATATGCCCCATTATGTAAAGTGGCTTCAAATGGTTATCCGATTCTTTAGGCTTCTCAAAGGTAGCATTTTTAGGACCAAAATCAAATTGAGCCATAACTTCTTCCACTTCTACTAAAGAATAATCCAAAAGGGATAAGCAAATAGTGTTAACATCCATACCTTCCCGAGGCTGCGTCGGCTCGTAGTCTAGAAGATCATCATTATCAAACTAGGACATGTCGACATCTCCCGTATGTATGGGCGCGGCGGAATCTTCCACGGGCGTGGCATCGGCTTGATTCGGCGTCTCCACCTTTGTGGCCGATTCTTCCGGTGGCAACAAAGTTGGAGGTTCGGGCTTCTTCACCTTCCATTGCTTACCTTGAGGGACCATTGGCTTGACTTCATTGAATATTTTGTCCCTCTTCTTTTTGGTTTCCTTTTCTTGTATCTCACGCAAGCATAGCCGCTGTAGCTTCCTTTTTTGAGTTCGGGTCAAGTCGGAGGGGCACCACCTCGGCTGTGTGTACTTGAAAGAGGACTTGCTACCACTAGCTTCTTGATCATGAGAAGCTTTCTCAACCGGAGCACTCACCATGATCAGTCCACTGAAAATTACTCCAATCTTAACATTGGTTGTGCCGATTTTCACGACACCTCCGGATGTATTTTTCTGATTTACAGAAGTTTGGGGAGCACAGTCATTACCTTGTTTGATGAGCCACATCCGTTTCGGGGCGGCTGCAGAAGCACTTTTTCTTGCATTGATCGGTGATGGTTCAGGCCGATCACGAGTATACCCTGAGAGTCTTGTGAATACATCCTCCCTTGGCGCACCCCACCCTGGATGGAACAACGGGCATTGCATCGGAGGGATAGGCATCCACTCCCATGGGTAGATTCCACATCGGGACCGAAGGATATGGCATAGGGTAACACCATGGAGGCGGCACCCCGAACATAGGTGGAGGAGGAGGAATAGGCATGTCAATATTTGGTTTTACTTCCTTCCTAGGACGATCATCACCATGAGGAGATCTTGATCGCTTGGCCGACCGATTCCCCGAATCGTTCTTTTGGTATTTGTACTTTTCCATGAGGCGGTGAAGCGTGCTTCTGAAAATTTTCTTTTTTTCCTTGACCTTGCTCTCATTCATTTTCCATTTGCCCACTTCGGGATTCTTTGGTTTGATGATCTTGGGCTGTGGAGCTTACCCCCCGAGTCTCGAGCCTTTAATAGTGATTTTGATGGACTCGTTCCCATCGAGAGACTTCTCTAGCACCACCTACCTAGGAGTGGTCACGTCACTCAAAGGTTTAGGTCTTTCTTCCCCTATGATGACATTCTTCCCTTTAGTAGTATCAGCTTGATGCGGCTGAATCAATACTTTGGGGTTGACATCTAGAGTGTTCATCGGGAAAGGGTGCTTGTCAATTTGCATCTCTTTGAGGCTCAATCGTCCTTCATTAATGGCCGGTTGGACCTGTCGACGAAAAACATTGCAATCATTAGTAGCATGAGAATATGAATTGTGCCACTTACAATATGCTCTACGCTTTATTTCTTTCACCGGTGGCAATGTATAAGACAACTTAATATATTCACCTTTATGTAGCTCATCAAATATTCTATCACATTTGGCTACATCAAAGGTATATATTACATCGTCTTTCTAATTCTTATGAATCGGCTTGAGTGCATCACACGCCAAAGATTTATTCTTGGAAGGCCAATTAAATTCAGAAGCAAGCACATTGCTAGACTCATCATCGGTGCTATCCGAATCATATTCAACAACTTGTACGTTGTGTCGAGTTTTATGATCATGCTTTGGCTCTTTGCTTCAGCTCTCTTGTGCCGAAGCATTTTATTGGAGGTGTGAGAGTAATAAAATCATAACCCTCCAACTTTTCTCTAAGATGAGGCCATAAACCATTAAAAGCTAAATTGGTCAAATCTTTTTCAAAAATTGTCACATCAAAGCACCGGTTTTTAATCTCTCTAAAGCGCCGAATGAAACTAACAACCGTTTCATCTTTCCCTTGCCTAGCTGATGTTAAATGTGATAACTTTAATTCATTGTCTCCAGAATAGAAATGATAATGGAATTTGCGTTCTAAAAATTCCCATGTGCAAATAGAATCCGGAGGCAAAGATGAAAACCATGAAAATACGGTTCCGGTTAATGACAAGGAGAAGAGCCTAATTTTTAGAACATCAACACTATCAGCTTCTCCTAATTGAGCGGTGTATTGGCTAAGAATTCTTGGAGTTTCCGATCTTCCTGCGCCTTGCGCTCCTGCTCCTCGCGCGCCTTGCGCTGCTCCTCCACAGCCTTCTGTCATTTTAAGAACAACTTCCGTGCCTCTTCGAGAACTTCCTCCAACGATGGCATCACGATGTTCTTTGGTGAGATCTCGAAAGACATGATGTGGAGAAGATAATCTGGTTTGTGCAACTGGAACCTTTCTTCCCCAGCGGAGTCGCCAAAAAGTGTGTTGACGCTAAAATCGGGCTTGAGATAGCAAACCACGCGCATGTCTGTGTGTAGAGCGTCGATGTCGCTTTGACGAAAATCACCACGAGCACCAAGAAAACCCACCTCGTGAGGGACCCTGTCGGAGGAGGATCTTCTTAGGGTTGATTCGAGCTCGGTCAGGCCAGCTAGCTCGCCTTCACACGTCACCGGGATGGGAAAAGAATGGAATTGGGGTCGAGTAAGGGGATTAGGGTTTGGAGAGGTAAAAAAAGTAAAGGCAAGTTTGTAGAATCGATTGGGATACCCCTCAATCGGCCTGAGGCCTCTTTTTATAGAGCTGGGGTGGCCTTACCCCGAAAGGATTTGGATCCTACAATTTAGGAAAGAAATAACAACCGAAACCGACACACCGGATGGTCCGGCACAATGCCGGATACTTCGGCACAGTACCGGATAGTCCGTCATGTAAAATCTGGAACCCGAGAGGGTTTGCTGGATAGTCCGGTATCCTGTCGGACACTCCGGTGGGCAACTACTCCCAGCTCGAGAAGGCTTGCCGGAGTGTTCGGCAACACTAGCCCCAACCTGAGAAGGCTTGCCGGACAATCTGGCAATGTACCGGACAGTTCGGTGGGTGAAACTCCCCAACCCGAGAGAGCTCACCGGAGACTCCGGTATTGTGCCGGATACTCCGGCATCACCGATTTTTGGCTGTCAACACTAGCCCAATAGATAGAAGAAGACATGTTGTCTCAAATGTATAGCACCGACAGTATGCCTGTTTGATTGGGTGTCTAATATGTATGAGCATCAATGGTTGCCTATTTGGTTCGGTGCTTCACATGTATGAGCTCCAACGACCTACCTGTGTTGTTTATAATAAATAGATTAAGATGGGTGTCCTACATGTATGAGCATTAACATTTTATCTATTTGGTTCAGTGTCTCACATATATAAGCATCAATATCCTACCCATGTGGTTCGTGATAAGCAGAAGAAGAATGTGTCTCATATGTATGAGCACCGACAGCCTGCCTATTTGGTTCGATGTCTTACATGCATGAGCACCAACGAGCTACCTGTGTGGTTCATGATAAACAGAGGAAGATGGGTTGTATCCCATGGCGGAATAATGTTGGCATTCCCTACAACATCACTAGGATGACATTAGTCCAAACCTTGGTAAATCAACTCTGCTATAAATGACAACATTCCCTACAATCAAAAAATGCAAGGAAAAGCCCCTTAATTGTAAGGAACGTTATTTTCTGACAATTTTTTGTAGGAAAAAAACCGTAGGAAAAAGATTGTCGGGAAAGGCTTAGGGACGTACGGGACATCTCCTTCCCTACAGTTTCAACTTTGTAGGGAAACTTGCTTTTCTAAAATAAAAAAAATGAAGCGCACCGTGGCCCGCGGCTACCCGCTTTGTCGCCGACGCTGCTCCACTGCTGTCCTGCACCGTTCGCACCGTCGCTGCTGCTCCGCTGCGTCTTCGGGCCACCACTGCCTGCTGCGTCGCCCTCCCCCCACGCGCGTCACCGCTGCAGTAGTCGTTCCGCCCGTGCGCGCTGCCGTTCCACCTTTGCGCGCCGCCGCCGCTGCAGTCACTCCGCCCGTGCGTGGCACTGCTGCATCGTCGTGTCTCCGGACCCCACCTGCCACTGTCGCCCCATCGCGCTTCTGCAGCCGCCTGCCACTGCACCGCCCCTACCGTCTGAGACTCTGAGAGATGTGTGGGAGAGAAGAGATGAGTAGTAGAGAAATATTTGAAACGTACTGATGGGATGATGGTTTCCCTATGAACCAACTAAAATCGTAGGGAAAGAAGTGTTTCCCTACGTTTTCTAACCATAACTGAAGGGGAACTATCTTTTCCTACATTCCGAAGAAAACCGTAGGGAAAGGAAATTTTGTAGGGATTCAAATAGTGCAAACTCCCTCCGTTCACAATTATAAGTGTGTTGGGAGGAAAGAGATAGAGAGAGATTTATTGGGAGGAGAGAAAGTGTGTTGGAAAAAGAAAAAGGGTGTACAGAGAAGTGAGAATGACATATGTTGAGGAACAAAATTTGAATGCTAGAATGACTTATAATTGTGAATGGAGAGAGTACTAAATAAAATAGGATTATAAAAGAACACGGAAATACATTGTAGCATTTTACTTAGGAGTATTTCAAGATATCGTATTTATTCCAAAAGAAGACATAGCAATATTTAGAAAGAATTTTTCTAAGGACTAATTTAAAGCTTTCTACTCAAATTAGAAGAACCAAGTCAAAAACCGTGGTAAAACGCATGTATGTATGTATTTATGTATGTATGTTGTATGTATGTATGTATGTATGTACGTACGTACGTATGTATGTATGTATGTCTGTATATAAACATATTCTACATCTCAATAATTTTGTTCTGTTTTCTTTGGTCATTTCCATTTTTCAGTAATTTTGTTTTAAATATTTCATTAATTTTCTCTCATCCACTAATTTTGTTACATTTTTATTCAGTAATCTTCGTATTTCTTCAGTAATTTCCTCTCCTTCAGTAATTTTATTCTAATTTTTTTCAATAATTTGTATTGAATCTTTTAATAATTTATCGTGCTTCAGTAATTTAATTCAATTTCCTTTAGTAATTTGTATCCTCAAAGCTCATCTTCTCCATTGTCGGACATAGAAATCGGGGAACGTAGGCTCCATGGTGGGGGGTGTAGGGCGGCGAGGCGTCGAGGGCAGCGCAGGCGGCAGCGGTGGACGGCGGCGGAGGTGGCAGGGCTGCCACCGAAGCATGGGTGGCGGAGGAGCGCGGGGGCACG
>BCLF01000024.1:902886-912997 GCA_001602275.1 Zoysia japonica | reverse complement strand
GCTGCCACCGAAGCATGGGTGGCGGAGGAGCGCGGGGGCACGGCGCGCACGGTTGGACGCGACGTTGGGGTCGCGCGCGGGGTCAGGGGTGCACGTGGGTGCTGTCGGGCGTGCCAGACGGATCGAGGTGTAGAATAGGCTATTATACACGCTGGGTGTAGAATAGCACTATCGAGTGTGTGTGTACGCAAATACTATTCAATACCCAAGGTGTAGGGTCGAACCGCACCCCGCGCACCCGGCTCTAAACGCTCGCACCCTGCCCCGCGCGCCAACCATTTGAGCCACCGGTGCGCATTGACCCAACCAACCGACTGAGTCACGTACAGTAATTTTCTTTAGCCTTCTTCGGTAATTTCATCGCGTTCAGTAATTTCCTTTGAATCCTTCAGTAATTTATCCAAATTCATTCAGCAATTTTCACGCCCTTTTATCCAGATTCCTTCAGTAATTTCTATCCTTCAGAGCAAATCTCATCACTGACGAGCTCGCGGCGGCGCCGCCGCCATCATTACTGGAGAATCCCATATCTGTGTGGATTTGTATCTCGGGGTTTCTCCATTCTACCATCGGACATAGAAAATGGAGGCAGGTAGGCCCGGTGGTGGGACCGTGGTGAGGGCAGGCAGCGTCGGCCACGGTGGAGGTCGCCAACGATGGACGGTGTCAGGGCGGCGGGGCACCACTGAATCGGGGGTAGACAGCGCAGTGGGGGCGTCACGCCGATGAGCAGCGACGGCGGTGAGGAGGCGAATGAGCGCGGTGATGAGATCACATACATATCCCCGTGGCCTTCACCTTTTGAGATTTCTAGAGGGCATAGTGGCATAGCTGGTTTTGAATCTGTGCTTGAGTCGAGGACGACTCCAAATCAAGTTGGGGAGGATGATGAGATCACATACATACCCTCGTGGCCTCCACCTTTCATGATTTTAGGTGGGCATGTTCGAGAACAAGCAAGAACAAGATGTGGCAAATCTGAAATATCTCAAATGTGGGGTTCATGAAAGCTGTCTAACAGGTGATCGTTAGACACAACTGAAGATCAGAAACTTTGCACAAAAGCTAAACTATAACAAAAAAAAATCCAAGTGTTCTTGGTGGTGGCTGAGACCTTTCAATAGGGTTGACGATGACTAGGGGTGCTGGGGTTGTCCTCAAACCCTAGGACGCACCCCTAATGGGCTCAACTTGATACACGAGCCAACAGTCCAAGTTGAGGTTACGCAGCACCTTCTGTATTAAAATGATGATTGGCACTGACTCCGATATGTTATAAAGGTGGAGCTGGATCCATTCGAAAGTAGACTTTATAAGCTTTCCAGAATGTACTTAAAAACCCATATTGGATTCCATATAAAGTCGTGGCTTCCGTTACAAGTTTGTGCTTTTCTGCAGTCCAAATACACCGTGTGAATATTTTCATTGATGTCCTCATCAGAAAGTATGATGTCCACATCACGTCGGGCCGGGGTCAGGCTCGCGGTCGGGTGCTCACCTGGCTCAGTCTATATATAAGTCAATTTCCATATTTACTTCCTATACTAGTCACAATATTATTTACCAAGATATAATCATCTACAGTTTAGAACTTAGTTCGAGAGACCGAGGCACTACAGGGTGAAGCCTTCTGACTTGGGGTTAGCAAACCAATGTACACCATCTTATCATACAAGTTCCACATCATACGGGAATATGGACGACTATGAAGGTTGGACACGGCTGTCGCCATGCGCGGCCTACCTCTACAGCCGAATTCAATGAAGGTGAATAATCTAGACCTCATGTTCACATTATCCAACAACACCTTAATCCTTCTGGGTAGCAACGCTTGGATTAGGATACACTAGAGGCATATTGAACCAATGTCGCGGTATGGAAGCCTAGACATGCATTGATCATAATAGTATTAAGGCTCTAGCACAGTATAATCATGCCTAATCCTATGGATAAATACAGTAAATAAGAACAACTTGCCCAAAAAGATAAATACAACTATACAAAGAGAGACGAAGTATATGGAAACTATATCTTTATTCATGCTCAGAGTCAATGCAAAAGGGAAGAGATACAAGAGAAGAATACTCATTGACTTCTTCAAGATGGCTTAGAAAATAGGAGGGACTTCTCCAATCTAACGGCACTAGTAACTATGTTAGTGAGAGTGAAATCCAAGTGGAGTGTGTGTTTTGAAGTGAGGGGTGTAGGATCTTATTTATTGCCCCCGAGAGTCAGTGGAGGTGACTTGATTCTCGCAAAAAGCACCTGGAATATCTTGAATAAGTTCGGGGGAGCCAACACCTGAAGGGAGACATAGCCTTGCGCCAATTGAATGTTGCCTGACCTAGGGGGACGCCTGATCCATAGGTTGTGCCTTCTGGGCCATGTATGCCCTTGGGCCATCCCCTATGTGTCTTATGCGTGGTGCTGGAGATTCTTCAGAATATTCTTTCTATCTCTGAGGGTTGACTCCTTGCCACATGGTGGCTTCTGGTTCATCAGTTTGTTGACTAATTACCGTATGAATCCTTTTTGCACATTTTATATGTTTGATATTTACTTGCATACACATTTCTTTTAGGTACAAGTGAAACTATATTATTTAAAACTAAAATACGTGTACTAAATGCTAAGCCTTTGTTTATTTCCGAGGTTTGTTGATGGTATAAGTGATACCCCACTTCTCTATTTCTAATGGGAGCTCTCCTGACTTGGCGTGCACTCATTAGCATGACTTTGACCTCCACCATGAATATTCTAGCTGAGAAGACCGAGCAAGAAAGACTTGGCGCCAACGGAACACAGGCCAGGTGGGTCCTCTCGGTCCTCACTTTGGTAGGCCGCTTCCAACTGTTATGTGGGCCTCTTAAATATTAGCTAATTTCGTAGAATAAATTTCTGGGGTTTAAGAGTAAATTCTAAAGGAAAAGTATCATGCAGAATTGCAAAAATTGAAGCATGATTTGGAAAATTCAAATATACTCATGCAATTTGGGAATTAAAATTTGCAAATTCAAACACGCAGTTTGGAAATTAAATATGAGATAACTACCGAATTATCTTTCGGTGAGAACTTGTCTGATGAGGATACACACAACACTCCACCTACTATAGCTCGTGCACAATAATTGACTTTAGAGGTGAGCTCGTTCATAAATACATGTCTTCCTTCCTTTAAGAATAGATTGCTACCTAATGATTTTATTATGATTAGGAACATTGGAGAAGATCTAGGAAAGCATGAAGAAGGATTTGGAGATGTTCAAGACCAGCAAGGCACACGGGATCCGTTTTGGACGTTCTAGATATGAATGAAAAGCTAAGAAGATAACCTTTCCAACGGCACTAGTCTCATCTCCAAATTAGATCCGAGTCAGTGGGAATCATTAAAACAAGATGACATCTAGAAACTGTCCTGGTGCTGTGACACTGGCCTTTAGGCCGTGTATCTTTCTTAAGCCCATTAGTATTAGGGTTTGCCCCTAAGGATGCCCTGAACTCTATATATTCAGTAGCTATATTCATTAGGATTAGATTTTTGATTAATTTTCATCTGTTATTAAACAGTTTCGCCGTTTGACTGTGGGATTCCAACTTTATGAGATTAATCAAGATTTTGCAATTGAGTTGCATTTTTCTTTGTTCGTGCTTGTGTTCTTCGATTCACAGGCTGGGATTAGTCTTCTTGGCGAGGTCAACTGTGTGTGCACGGTTGATAGCCAGAGGTGAAGTGGTGCTGCGATTACGAGGTTTGAATCATGTTGATTTGAGACCGGATCGATTGTGTGTCACATCTCTACCAAATCGAGAGTTACCACAACTTGACGAAAGATTGGGAACCATGTAGACATCAAGCGGTAATCAGAGCTTCAGGTATACCGTCAGGTTCACATCTATCCTTGTAAAATTTGTATTCATTCTCTTGTCCACAAAAAAGCCGCAACACAAAAAATATAGTAGATCGCTAGGTGTCTCCTGTCCAAACCATGTTTAACCTTTGCATAATTTTATTTTAGAGTACATAGTGTTGAGTTTGTGTCTTTAGTTTGTATTTTGGTTGTTGGATTCTGAAATCATTTTGCATCTAGGTGTTTTCCTTTTTCATCTGTTTTTACCCACCCACCCCATATTTTGATCACAAACAGATCCACCATTCATAGTTCCACCTCTCCATATTTATCCGCTGCTTAATAATTCACAAAATCGCCACCTGATTGCATCTCGATTGCGTTTCACACCCTCCAAAAACGTATCTCTGGCACTCTTCAATAAAATGGGCATAACTTTTGCATACGCACTCGAAATCGGGCTCATTTTTTTAAAATTCTCAGAATGAAAAGACGCATCTGGCTCGCCCCCACGTGGGGTTCGAAATTATTTTCAAGGCCAAATTCCCCCTGGAAGTGGTTCTTTGTGAATTTACAAGTTTTTGCCTGCAATTTCAGATGCCTTCGTGATTTTCCACATAACACATCCTTTAATGGATCGGTTTGAAACTTCTTGGTGTCCCTATTTTTATGCCTCTGAAAAATAAAAAAATAGTGAAAAATCAAAAGAAAAATAAAAAAGTGACATCATCGAGGTGACATCATCGTGCTGATTGCTGATCTTTAGAGCCCTGTCTGTCTGTTGCTGATCTTTCTGTCTTATCATTGCTTGCAATTAGATTTTTCTTAAGATTCGACCAGTTACTGGAATTACATACTTGGAACATTTATTCAGCATTACTATATATTATGGAATTGCGTTTCACTAATCTTTATTTCAGCCCTCTAAGCTCCACATATCCACCTTGGATCAGCATTGTATTTAACCTTGCAATTGTCGAATTACGACTCTCTGGTTTCTCCAGCCACCGGTTGTACCGTCCTTTGCCTTGCATTGGTAAGAACCGTGTAAAAACTTGGTGAGTCATTTCCTTTTGCAGATCTGCCGCCACAGATCCCACACCATCATAGTGTAGGGATAATATCCTGTTTTACTACTTTGTTGTTTCTAACCATGACAGGAAAGGATAAGTCTAGAAGTGATAAGGCTGAAACTTCTGAAGCTGCCAACTCTTTGAACAACTTTGCTAAATGTGTCAGTCAAAATCAACTTGTTGACACTCTTGCTAAGTTCGATTAGAGGATGACCGAGCAATTCAATGCAATGGAGATACTCTTCCGAACAACAAACTAGGAATTACAGCGTCTCTCAACTCGTATGACAACCCTTAAGAGACGTCGGCCACAGAGAGAGAAAGAGGAAGTTAATGACGAGAACTACTCTAAGGATGACGTTGACAATGATAGAGAACAACATAGTAGATTTCGTGATCGTCAACGCCGCAACCGCCAAGATATGGGAGGTAATGCAAATCGTGCTCCTTACGAACCTTTCGCTAAGATTAAGTTTACCATCTCACCCTTCTCTGGTACTTATGATGCTGAAGCATATCTTGATTAAGAGATGATTGTAGAGAAAAATTTTACCTCTCACTTAGTCCTTGAAAACCATAGAGTTAGACAAGCTACTAGTGAGTTTTAAGATTTTTCTTTGCTCTGGTGGACTGATCTTTGCAAAGCGCATTTGCAATCTGATAATTGAGATAGATTGAAAGATGTTATGCGTAACCGTTTTGTTCCTCCTTCCTATCAAAGGGATTTGCGTAAAAAATTGCAACGCATAGAACAATTTGATAAATCTGTTCAAGAATATTTTGCTGAGTTGCAAAAGGGTACGATGCGTTGTGGGATAGAAGAGGACATTGAGGATACTATCTGTCATTTTTATGGTGGGTTTTGTCGTGAAATTCAGGACATTGTTGATTATAAAGATTATGATACTTTCGAGCAATTGTTCCACCTTGCTGTGCTAGCAGAAAAAAAATTGCAGGGATGACAACTCTAGAACAATACCAGTACATACACTCCACCGTTGACGTTTCTTTCTTCTTCGACCGTATGTACGCCACCACTGTCCAACACTGCAGCAGCACCGAATCCAGCCCCTTCGTTGCAATCTTTAGATTTGAGTAAGCCTTCTTTGCAGGTACCCAACAAGAGTACATCCTCTAGTACCTTGACAGGTGCTCCTCTTACATCAAGTGTCATAAATGTCATGGCATGGGACATATGCAGCGTGATTGCCCATGTCAGCGGGCATACATTGTTATTGAAGATAGAGGATATATAAATACTTTAGATGTTGAAGACAAAGAATCCAATGATAAGATTCCTGATGATAATGATGATGCTCAAGTATTTGGTGCTAATGATACTTCCGCCTATAGGATTATCATTGTCCAATGAGCGCTCTACGCACAGGTACACCCTGATAAGATTCAATGCCAGAATCTGTTTCAGATTTACTTTGTCGTCAAGAACTGACGTGCACGCGTGATCATTGATGGCGGGAGTTGCAACAACTTAGTGAGTACTGATTTGATCACTAAGTTTCACTTGCTCACACGGCCACATCCACATCCGTACTATATCTAGTGGTTAAATGACTCTGGTAAGGCATAGGTAACGAAAACTTGTCGAGTCCCTTTCTCCATTGGCACCTATGCTGATTCTGTGGATTGTGATGTTGTACATATGCAATCTTGTTCATTGTTATTGGGTCGTCCATGGGAATATGATAATAATGCTATCCACTTTGGTAGAATAAATATACCTTCATGCATAAAGGAAAGAAAATTACTTTACTACCTTTGACACCTGTTGAAATTGTACAAGCAGATAGGGATAGACTTGCTAATGAGAAGAAAGAACATCCTCCTATATCTAAAAATTAGCAAGCAGTTAATTTGAAATGTCCTGTAATGCTTGCAACAAAATCTGACCTTGCTGAAATTTATGATGAAAATGCTTTATGTTATGCTCTAACATGCAACGATGCATTGTTTTCACTTGAAGATCTTTCTTTCTCTTCTTTTGATGCTCCTATTGCTAATCTTTTGCAGGAGTATTATAATGATTTCCCACCCGAGATACCTCCAGGACTGCCACCCATTCGAGAGATTGAGCACCAGATTGACTTGATTCCTAGAGCAAACAAGAATTGGCCTACGCCCTCAACACAATAGGGCCACATCAGAAAAGAAGATGAGCTTAAGTCGAGAACGATTTCAATTCAAGAGGAGGAGGATGATGAGGACGTCTCTTCATTGGATACACACAATGCTCCTCCGCCAACTATAGCTCGTTCATAAACACATGTTCTTCTTCCTTTAAGAATAGATTTCTATCTAGTGATTTTATTATGATTAGGAACATTTGAGAGGATCAAGAGAAGCATGAAGAAAGACTTGGAGATGCTCCATATCAACAAGGCATGTGGGACTCTAGAAGAGAGTCGATCTAACTCGGAGTCGAGTTGCCCCGTGGTTCTAGAGTAGTTTGCACTAAAATAGACGCCAATGTCGTATACAGGATCCGTTTTGAACGCTCTAGAAATAGATGAAAAGCTAAGAAGATAACCTTTCCAACGCCACTGGTCTCATCTCCAAGTTCAACCGAAGTCAGCGAGAATCATTAAAACAAGATGACATTCAGAAATTGCCCTGGTGCTACGACATTATCTTTTGGTCTTTGGGCCATGTATCTTTTTTAAGCCCATTAGTATTAGGGTTTGCCTCTAAAGACACCCTGAACTCTATATATTCAATAGTCACCATCATTAGGATTAGGTTTTTGATTAGTTTTTATCTGTTATCAAACAGTTTCGTCATTTGACGGTTTGTTGGATTCCAACTTAACGAGATTAATCTGGATTTCATAATTGAGTTGCGTTCTTCCTTGTTCTTGCTTGTGTTTTTTAATTCGCAAGCTGGGATTAGCCTTCTTGGTGAGGTCAATCATGTGCACAGTTGATAACCAGAGAAGAAGTGGTGCTACGATTGCGGGGTTCGAATCGTGTTGATTTGAGGCCAGATTTTTTGTGTGTCGCATCTCTACCAAATTGATAGTTACCATCACCTGACGAAAGATCAGAAACCTTGCACACATCATTTTCCTTTTGATTCTGACAAGCGGGACCTTTCTCCTTAGAGCTCCACCTTGATGATGCACCGTCCGGCGGAGAAGATGACACGGACAATTGTTCTTTCTTGACTTGCCACATTTTTTATCTTCTTTTTTATGGATCCTCTATGGTGATGGCGGTGTTCAACAAAATGACCTGATTTTGTTTTCAAACACAATACTGCAGGAAGTTATGTTCAAGCAATAGGACAGGAAACAGTTTCTTCAAAAGAATTGGGACAGGAAAAAGAGAAGGATGATGGAGCTGCAAGGTTCCCCTTCTGCTGGAAGAACAAGGCTTGAGGCTGGATTCAATTGAAGTGATTCTCCATCTATTCTTTCATCACCATTTCTTAAATACCATGTTTTGTGTTCTCTGTGATCCTAAGGAGTACTATGATTTTGTGTTTCTGTTGGCCGCATGTGCGCGTGCTTTTAATAATTTTTAAGGGGAAATTCCTTAGTGGCCACTGGAAATAGTTGTAGTTCCTTAGTGGCCATCAAAAATGTTAAATTTCCTTCTTGACCATTTCTTTTATTTTTCATTCTCTAATGACCATTATCGTTAGTTCCGTCATGCTCCGTTTGCAACCAGCGTTAGAAAATTTTGGACTTGACCAAAGTGCCCTCTCAAAACTAGTCCTCTTCACGAACAGACCCCTGGCCTCCTTCCCGAACAGACCACACGGCTGCTCCTTACTATCAAAAAAAAAATTCTCCATTCTCAAACCCTAGACATGGCGATTTGGGGAGCCAGAAGCCTCGCGCGCAGGAGCTTCTGAGGGATGCGAGTCACCAGGCAGCGCGGATGGCAAGCGTGGCTTGGAGCGGGGGCGGCGCGGACCAGCCATGGAGCGGGGACGGCGTCGACGAGCTGAGGATGACCGGGGGCGGCGTCCACGAGCCGAGGACGACCGGAGGCGACGCTGGCGTGCTGGAGACCGGGGGCGGCGCTGGCGTGCTGCAAACCGAGGGCGGCGCGGGCCAGCCACGGAGCGGGGATGGCGTCGGCGAGCCGAGGACGACCGGGGGTGGCGCTGGCGAGCTGCTGACCGGGGGCGGCGAGCTGCAGACTGGGGGCAGCGCCGGCCATCCCACGGCAGCCCCGCTGCCCAGTGGGTGTCGCGCGAGCCAGCCGAGCAGGGGTCACGCGAGCCAACCGAGCAGAGGCCATGCAAGCCAATCGAGCAGGGGCAGCGCAGGCCAGCAGCCGAGTGCCGGCCACTCTGTCCAGCCGTCGAGCTGCAGTGATAAGCTGGGCTCTCTTGTTGCACGTGGATGGCAGGTGCATTCGTCTAGTGCCGGATGGCTTCCTGATGGGTACATTTTCTTTCTAATCTTGTGCCTTCATTTGGTTAATTAGCATGCTTGTGTTTTTAATTTATTGCACATGTGATGCACAGGATGGATCCTAGCTCTAGCTTTCTACTTAGAATCAAACTAGTTGGCAACAAAAGAAAGGCTAGGCAAGACTTGTATTGTTATAGCTTCACAAAAGTTATTGATGCTGATACTACAAATTTCAAAGATTTTGTTGAATCGATTTTAGATTTTAGATGAGTTCCCACCACGTTATAAAGAAGTTGCAATTGTGCAATATTATGACGATGCTTTAAAAGCACTCCCAGAAGTTAAAACCGATCAAGATCTGCAATCAATGTTTGACTTGCATGTTGAGACCAAAGTTGTGTGCATGACAGTTGCATATTATGATCCTTCAAAAGAAGCTCCAGAACTTGTCATGAAGTGGCCTCCTTCACCACTTAAGAGAAGATACAATGATGTTCATGATGTTTTGCAAACTCAACCAGAGGAGAGCAAGACATTACTTGAGAATGAAGAAAATGAGGATAATTGCTTAGCCAACCCATTATCAGAGAATGAGCATGTGGGTGTTGATGAGGAGGTCACATACTTAGGCAGGGAACTTGTAGATGATATTGTTGTCACTCTTGGGCATGATTCGGATCCAATACCAGAGGCAAATGGTACAAGTTCAGAGAAAGATGATCAGTGTAGTTCTTGTACTGATTTTGAGGAAGAGGAGGAACTTGTAGACTCATTGCCGGATGCTATTGCTAATATGGATTATGATAAAGAAG
>BCLF01000024.1:876777-901231 GCA_001602275.1 Zoysia japonica | reverse complement strand
TGTTCATGCCATAGCATTTATCACCTCACTTGACAATGAACATCTAGATAATCATGTGGATATATTTTATTCCGTTGAGAGGTTTCAGGCAGCATATGCTCAACTAATCCCTGCTCTTGATGACAAGTCTCAATGGCCAAAATCTAATCATGGATTCTTCATGCAGCCTCCACTTTTGAAATCTGTAGCGGGAAGAAGATAGAACCAAAGGTTTAGAAGTTGCATTGAGCACAAGGGCAGCAACACAAGGAAGAAAGGGCAGCATCAGTGCCCCATTTGTAAAGGTTATGGTCATCATTGGCATAATTGCAAGGAAGGTGACCCTGATGATATTGCAGCCATGATGGCCGTGAGGTAATACATATGTTATTGTTTTTTTTTTGTTTTTTTTCCTAAGAATTCTTTTCTTGTTTATGTAGGGGACCACCAAAGAAGAAGAGGAGGACAGATAGTACGAATAGCATTGTTCCTTTTGATGAAGATGCACCAGCAGCTTGTATGACTTTCCCACCAAGGTTAGTACTTGCATTTTTTATTTTTATGCTTTTTGTTAAACTTGCACCTTCTCACCAAGTTTGTTATAGATGTAATACTTCACTTTCTTATTTAAAATTGTAAGTTTCAGATCTTCATGCCAGCCCGAGTCTCTTGCTGTTGAGTACCCGTTTGCACTTTCAAATGAGACACAATCTATTGATGCTAGATCTCAGAAAAGAAGGGCTGTTAGTAAGCAGAAGGCAAAAGTTAAGGTGCAGCCTAAGGGAAAATCAAAGAAAAATCAGAAACCAATTATGTTGGACAGCCCTGCAATGGGTACACGAAGTAAAACATCAGAAGCAACAAGTCCTGCAATGTCTACTAGAAGCAAAAGAAGGCTTAGTTTATAGTGTTGGTGATATTAAAGTGGTGATTTTGTAATGCTGAATGGTGCTTTTGTAGTGGTGCATGTGAACTTGTGGTGCTTTTGCTATATGCATACGAATTGCATAGTGCTTTTGTAAGGTGTGCCCCTGATCTTTTGTATAGGCACAGAACATATGACGCTTTTGGTACACTTTTGTATAGTATTTTATAATCATATATATTGATATGCATGTTTATATGATTGAAATTATATGCCTGCATGTTCAGCAGTGGTAAAAATTACAATGTTGTTGCTGTTTATTTTGGCCATTTTTGCCTTAAAATTTTAAGCGTGCAAATTATCATCATAGCCAATTAAATGGCTAATAAGTAAACTTTCTTATAAATTTATATCCAAGGGCATTTTAGTCTTTTCTCCCTCTATTTAACACTGTTAACTCATGAAATGAAAGGGAGTGGTCATTAGGGAATGAAAAATAAAAGGAATGGCCAAGAAGGAAATTTAAAATTTTTTATGGCCACTAAAGAACTACAACTATTTCCAGTGGCCAGTAAAGAATTTCCCCTTTAATAATTCTACGTGTACCGACTTAGTGTTGGAGGGCATGCTTGTTCTACATTCATGTGTCGATGTGTTCCGAGCTAGTTATTGTTGTGAGCATAATGGTTGTGTCTGTGCTCACAGGTTCGTGTTCGCAATATATTGGATTCCTCTGGATAATCATGCTGCATCTATGGTTTCATGTAATAACTATCATGAATATTGGAAAAGTTGTATTAATATATGTTTCTATGATTTTGTAAAAAAAAAAAATGTATACATGTTTCTTTAAGTCTGGGCCTTGCTTCAACGAAGCTGTCACATTCTTGGCCATCTAAAAGCATGAAGGAAAGGTTGATAAGTATGCGTGTGGTCTGAAACATTACTCTGCATATTCTCATTGCTGGACCAGCGGAGTTAATTGCCCGTATGGTCCGGTATTGATGGGCTCTGGTTTGCTGGTGGCGTCAGAGGACTCTACAGGTAATAATTTCTTCTTCTAAACAGAGAGCAGAAGTTAAGACCGCCAGCCACACTCTTCCCCTTTCCTCCAAGCCTACTTGGGCCTGCGAGACTGCCAGCCACGCTGGTGTATTGGGCATGTCCAGGGGCGAACCTAGAATTGGTACACAAATCGGGCCTGTCCATGGGGTCCTATTAGCCACCGGGCATGGTGTTTTCCAGCCACCCAGTGGCGTACCTAGAATTTTACGAAGTATATGCCAAAAATTTTTTTAGCTGTACGAACGAAGACTGGCGTACCTAGGATTTTACGAAGGATATGCCAAAAAAAAAATTTTAGCTGTACGAACGAAGACAACAGCAAATATGATAGCAGTTTCAGTCAAAAGTCTAGACGAGAAGAAAAACTGAGCAAACTATAAAGCACTTGTCCTTTCCATTCGGGATGACCGAATAACTACCCCATACTATCAAACTTTAGTCAGTTTACTAAGTCTAAAAAACATGTGATCTAAAAAAAGTCTAACTCGTAAATGCATCAAAAGCTCAGACTGATAAGAGAGAGAAATATTTCAAAAAACACAAAATATTCTATCACTACAGATCAAAAGTTTTATCTTTTTATCAAGTATTCCGCCATTCAAAATTAAATGTTTCATGTATTTTGCTTAAAGATTTCAACAGAACTAAGTGTATTTGGTGTCAAAAATCACGGTGGAGTAACAACATCTGAATGGAAAAGGTATCAGCTAAAACGGCTAATAGATACCTAAACAATTTAATAGATACCTAAGCGGAAATATAAAAATAAAAAATAAAAAAATACGAAAAGAAAGAAAAAAGAATATATAAAAGGAAGTAAAATGTGTGGGCAGGAATTATAAAAAAATAATAATATAAAATAAAATAAAAATAAAACATATTTTAATAAAAGGAAAAAAGCGTTTGGCAGAAATTAGAAAGAAAAAAGTTCAATGAAAAGGAGTAGTAGTCCGATTGTGTGTCCACTATCCTATTCATATATTTTTACTCTTGTTTTAGAATTAGTTATTTCAATATGAGTAGTCTTGCTTTAAATTAGTCCTTAGAGTAAATTCCATCCTTAATACGACCTATGCCTTCTTTTGAGATAAATAGGGTACTTCGGAATACTCCTGGGGTGAAATGGTACAATGGTAATTCCGTGCGCTCTCAGAATCCATTCTGAATTTATTATAATTTTACCATGGCTAGTACATATGTCATCCTTGTGACGATGTAACAAACACCAACTGCTTGTGTGTGCTTTGTTTTGTGTGATTCTTCTTCTTTTGTAGGATTGAGAACAAACCTCCTCAAGATAGCAATGGACACGAGAAGCCTGGATTGGTGACTCAAGGGATGCCTAAAGCTAGAAGAATGGTTTGTTGTGATCAAGCGTGTGGGAAGGGATTCAGATGTGTTGTTGGTGATTTGTGTCTAGTCCTTCTTCATCATTTGTATCTTGCATTCTCATGCATTTCATGGTATATTAACGTCAGAGCACATATATAGGGGAGTTACTCATTCTTAATATAAGTATACGATTCCCTAGATAAATTCAAAGCTATTGTAAGCTTCATGCTCTGAATTATGTTCTATCCAGTTCTAAGGCTAAATCTATTTGTGTGGTTCATAGAAAAATGGTGAGCGAATTTCTTGTGAGCCACTGAAAAAACTCCTAATTCCTTCTCAGCCGCTGAAAAATTCTTTTTCCCTTCTGTGCACTCGGTTGAGATTTCCCTTCCCCTATATGCCACTTCGAGTAGAAAAATCTTCCAAAACATTTTTTGCATCAAAGATGTAACATGAACTAATGTTTATAAAATACTAGATCATAAAAAAGAGTTACTGATATTTTTCAAAATTTTATCAAGTTCTTTAACACATTTACAAATTAAGATAAGTTAAATTTGTAAAAACTTTAATTCATAATATATATTTAATTTGCAGTGAACCTAATAACAGAAGTTATTCAACACTATATGCTATATCACCATAAAAATTAGTATGGATATTTAAGCAATGGAAGTTCCGTTTCATTGAGCCGTACCAAAGTTGAAAAAACAAATACCTAAACGATAAAAGAAAATGACTCGAGAGTGGCACATAGGGGAAGGGAAATCTCATCCAGGGGCAGAGAGGTTAAATGAGTTTTTCAGTGGCCAAGAAGGAATTAAGAATTTTTTCAGTGGCTCACAGGGAATTTGCTCTTCTGTTTAGTACATTCCTTCATGAGTAACTAACCCCTTACAAAGACCAAGTCTTGTTGGATTTATTGTGTGTACGAAGGACTGAAAGAAAAATGGAAATATCTTCTTGATGGAGAAACATGAGAACACTAGATCAATTGCAAATCCTTAGTCAATAGGCTCCCACTTCCTCAAGTTTATTGAAGGTCAACAAATAAAATTACTTGCTATATGAAGAAGAACAATAAGGAGTAAAACCTGAAGAAAGGGAGAGATACTTGATTCCTTAATAAAGGGGAGATCCACATAATCTTGTAACATTGCTCCATGCTTCTATTCTCTCATGTATTTATCTATACTCTCTAATTCCTATATTATATTATCTTTGATTGGTTGATAACAAAGGTGGAGAGATACACGTTTAAGAATTTTATAAAGAAGATCAAGAGGACAAGATTGAATGGGATGCATCAATCAAGTTGGAGACAATTGTAAATGACTAGTAATATCTTTATTACACTTGTCTGTCACATACTTATTCCCTAATTCCTTTTGCCCTTGGTTGGTCTTGCCTTATCATTAGTAGATGATAAAATGGAAAAGAGAAGTGTGCATTATTGAATCTACATGGGAAGATATAAAGAAGATGATGAGGACTTCTAAGGGAATGAGCAAGAAGAAAGCTTAAGAGCAAGTCAAAGATAAAAGGGGATTTTGAGCTAACACTTGTAACGCCCTTCTACACTTAACCCTCTCGTATTTATACTTCTATCCTGGGTGTTATATTTTGATGATAGATGACAAAGGGGAAGAAGAATGCAATGGTCGAGAAAAATTGATCAAGAAGATTGCAGTTGATCAAGAAGAGTGTGGTTCATCGAGATTCATGAAGGAGAAGGAGAGCAACACAATATTGACAAGGGGGAGAAGACTACAAGTGATCGAGGAGAAGATGATAAAGAGGAGAGGAGCATAGACAAAGGCAGAAGAAGAAGATAAACTCGGTTGATCAAGGAACAAGGAACATGGAATATGGAGCACATACATGTCACGAGTTTAGTTTGCTCATTTTCTTTTGCTCATTCCATGGCATGTTTTACCGTTCCTAACATCATGTGTAGATAAGTTCTATCTTTTATGCATGATGACTAGAGAGGACAAGCGCCTTATTTAAGATTCTTGCTTATTTTGTTACGATCATGTTCGATATAGTTGTCACTAATCATAAAAAAGGTGAGATTGTAAGTTTGATTGCCTTTGAAGAATTGGAAACCCCAACGGTACAAACATTTTGGTGATTGAATGAAAATCATAAACTAACTCGTCGGATGTTGGTGGACAAAATCTATCTCAAGTATCTATGAGTTAGCTTCCTTGAAGGCGATCAATGACTCAAGAGAATGATTGGACTTTTAATGGAAGATTGCTATTGCAGATGAATTAAGGTTAAAGATGAGCAAGAGCCAAGTGTGGCTTAGTATAGGTCTTGAGTCCATAGCAAGATCCTGTAGTATTAAGAGAGGTCAAGTCATTCCTCTTAGATGGTGTTTGGGAATCCAGAAATGAGCATGGGATTGCGAAATGGAAATGAAAATAAAAGATCTTGACCTTTCGTTCATCTATCTCACTAAATCTCAACCATCCATTTATTTCACAATGCCTATCCCACTTCCATTTCCATATATCCAAACACCACCATAGGTAATATGAGTGTTAAGGAGTTTGGATACTCTAGGAATCCCCAAATGCACTGAAGTGAAAAAATATGAGTGGGGGAAGCAAGTGGAAGAAGTTAGAAAGAAGCAGGAAGTTGAAGATCTTTCAATGTCAGACGAGGCACCGAACAAAGTCATTGGATAATCCATGGGTCACCAGATGGTCCAGTGACCTCAGTAGAAGTAGTCCATAGAAGATGTTTTCTGATCTTGCTGAAGTGGTACACACCGGATAGTCGTCGTGGTCATCAGGAAGTTTGATGACTATGGAAATGCATGGTTCCAAAGAGGGTTGCAAAGTCTGAGAGTTAGTCACCTAACAGTCTAGTGACTATAGGTTTTAGAGGACAGGACCATTCCAAAGAAGGGTATTTTCTGGTGCTCAGAATGAAGGGTGCACTGAACAGTTAGTTGGGTAATCGGACAATCTGGTGACTAGAAGAAGATGTAGTCTAGAAAAGTATATTTTTGAAGCTCAATGAGGAGTCATCGGACAATCCGGCCTATATAAGATGCTCAGTCCAGAGAATGTGAAGTTTATATCCGAGGAAGAAAAGGAGTTACTGAAGGAGTCATCGGGCAGTCTAGTCTATATAAGATGATCAGTCCAAAGAATGTGAAGTTTATATCCAAGGAAGAAAAGGAGTTAATGAACTGTCCGTTAGTCGGAAAAAAGACAACTTTTTGGCAATGACTAGTTTTGAGTTGGTAGACTATATAGATGTGAGATAGCCCAAGAGAAGGGTACCTACAACAAGAGGAGTTGAAGGAAGACTTGTTGTGAGCCAAGGGTCACCAAGGAGAGCACAAGTGAAAGATTGTGAGATCTTTAGTGCCAAAGAAAAAGTAACTAGAGCATTCATCCATTCATAAACTTGTGAGGTTGAGAGGAGTGATAACGCTTGTTACTCTTGATCTATTGCGGCCTAGACTGGTTAGGAGTTTGTTATTTAGCTTTCATGGCGATTGTGGAAGACAACACAAGTTATCAGCAGTTTTGGGTCATCCACTTGAAAGGGACACCTAGAGTGAGCATCAGAGCTTTGGTAGGCTTGTCCTTGGAGAAGGTATTGCTCGGGGCAGCGGGACCGCCTATGCTTCCACTCTCAGAGTGGAGTGCACTTTGTGGATACCAATTCAAGAACCACAGGAGCGGCCGAGACTGGCAAAATTGGTCCAACGAGAAGTATGGGAAGGCACCATCTTTCTGACACCTTAGGAAAAATCATGAGTCTTTTTCTCAACCTCTTTACTACTTATCTTTAGCTACAACATTTTATACATGCAAGTAATATTTTAGGTTCGTCGTCATTTATGTTACTCTTGATGGCTCTCATGCTAGTATGCCTTGTTTGTTTACATTTATCTTATCAGTAGCAAGTGTAGAGTTGCTTGACCATTTTGCTTGCTAGTTCGTTCTTTGTATTCTTAGTATATCTAGCTACTAGCTCATTCCTTAGTTTAGTTCACTAGTCTAGATTGTTATTATTGTCTATCTTTGCCTAGATCTAGTGTTATTTGTTGATAGCTTTCCAACATATTAGGTTGTGTTTTACTTGTTGTCTTGTCACTAGTATGCTAGAAATTGAGTGCTTGCCCGCTAGTTGGCAGTGAGTAAAAGAAAAGTTAGAATTAGTGAGTACCCGATTCAACCCTCCCTTCTCGGTCACCAATGTCTTTAAACCAATTCTACTGGAACTAGAAGCTTTGATTTATACAGATTATGCATAGATTGTGGATCCTTTAGATTATTATGTAACAAAAGGATGATGATGAGGTGTGGTGGACTGTATGCCTTCACCCCCATGAGATGCTATAAATATGAATACAATTTTCTTATCTCTTTCAGATTATTCTCTTGTGGAGGAAGGAGAGGTTATGGCACAATTTGATGTTGGTACTAAGAGTGTTGCTTTTTTGGAGATTGAAGAATTGGACAACTACCTGATACCTCTTCATGTGAAGGGCCACATTGATGATATACTAATTTCTTGCATGCTTGTTAATGAAGGGGCCATTATTAATTATACCATATTCTTTGCTCAAGAAGCTAGGTAAGACCAATGATGAGCTCATCAAGATCAACATGACTCAATGGTGTGGGAGGAGGGGATCATATTGATGCCAAATGGGTCGCTTCCATGGAGCTCACTGTTGGAAGAAAGACTGTTGCCACTACTTTCATTGTTGTTGAGGGACTGGGGTGTTACAGTGTGATTTGGAGATGTGATTGGATTCATGTTAATAAATGTGCCACTTCAACCTTGCACCAATTCTTGGTAGAATGGGTTGGAGACAATGTAGAGATTGTACATGCCAATATATGAGCTTGTGTTGGTATGGCCGATTCATGTGCATTGCCTCATGAGAAGTGCATGATGCATTCGGACTTGATTGATTATGATTTTCTTGCAAGATTTGAGATACGGTTGTTGAGAGATCAAGATTATAAGGGAGAGCAAGCCATTTCACTCCTAAGAGCGTTTGTGGAGAATGAAGCTTGACTTCGCATTTGTTACTCTTGGAGATTTTCCTCCTACACGACTAGGCATGCCTAAGATCTTTCAACTTGTGTGGTGAAGCCCTGGGAAGTTTGTATTACCCTTCAAAATGGTATTTGTTAGTGAAAAGCTCAAACTTGATCTTTGTGGTTGTTTGAGGGAGCAAAACAGCTGAAACAGACGGGTTCTTTGTGAACCTCTCACCAGAGACGTAGAATTATTTGCGGGGCTGAGATTCGATGAAAAATCATTTGTGTCTTTGTGTGCTTCCGAAGATTTCTTCTGTTCGAAGTGTTGCTACATTGTTCATTTGCATTTTGGCAGTAATATAATAGTGTAACTGGTTCTAGCTTCAAATATTTGTCTCTACTTAATCTAGTGTCTTATTGATATCTTTTGATTCAAGTAAATTTCTAGAACCTGCTTAAATTCCTACTTGAGCAAACTGTAGGGTTTGCCAGAGTTCGAGGCAGACTTAATGTTTGCAGAGTTTTTAATTTTGTAGAAATTTATAGGTTTTCTTATTCCTACCCCTGTAGTTGACTTTCACAAATCCATCGCAACATACTTATTTTTGCTATATGTAGCTGTTAGACAAGTCACCTTTTAGTAGGCCAATACTCTGTTCATGCCATGGTAAAAAGGCGCAAGGCGAGTGGTGACCCACCGCGTAGTGATTTTGCATGCTGGGGCGCGCCTAAGCGTTTTTCTTATACTCTGAGGTGGAGTGGTAGTCTTCTGCTCCGTGTTTTGTGCGTGGCTTTTTGTCAAGGTCTTCAAATACATGGTAAGGCAGATTGCATTTTATAGAATTTGCCTTTAACAGTTTTTGGCACCCTACTAAACATAGGATTTTAGAAGCCATACACCACTTTAATCATCCGGCTTTGATTCTGTGACTACCATCTACATGAATATCCCTATACATCTGTAACATTCGATCATAAGTTACGGAAAGTCTATTTCTTGGATACCACCTAGCCATTAAGTCTAATCTCTCACTCCTATGTAGTAGCACTGAAATTATACGTCATATACTCTGCTCAGGGTTGTAAATAGGTTCACTTAAGTTTACCCTCCGAACACTATTTAGTTCAAAAAAATTAAGGAAAAGTCCTATTTCAGTCTCTCAACTTTTTCAGTTGTGAGGATTTGATCTCTCAGTTACAAAACCGGGTACCCACGGTACTCCAACTTTCAAACTCGTTTGTTTTTGTCCCTGGGCGGATTTGACCAGCGGTTTTGGCTGATGTGGCATACACGTGGCGGTTTCGTCCAACGTGACAGCGTGACGTAGCGTTTTTGCTGACGTAGACACCCGATTTAGTCTGATGTTATTCTAAATTAGAAAACAAATACTTAATGAATTCAAAAAATTATAAAACTTGCAGAAATTTAAATCATTTTATAGGGAACAAATTTTGTTTTAGGACCAATTTAAAATTCAAAACACATTTTATTTTAAAAATTTAGAAATAGAAATAACTATAAAAAATAATCTAAACCTCTGAAACCATTGGATAATTTTTTTTAAAATTCATATAATTCCAAGTATTTTCATTGTTTCACATACGTTTTATTTAGAAATTTGAAATTTCACATTTTAAACTTGAATTCAAATTCAAAATTCAAACAGGGAGCTGAGTCACCCTTCTGTTATAAATTTGTTTTCCGAACTTTATAAAAATGTTATCAATTTTGTTATCAATTTCCTTACATTATCTGGAGATTAAAATGTATCTTTGCAGCAAATATATGAACAGGTAACTATTCTAGGCACCCTTTCTGTGCATGAACATATTTGCCAAAAGCATCTGTCATTTTAGGTTGATGTATTTTAGGAACAAAAATAAAGTTAGTATTATTAGGCTGCGTTCGTTTATTCCTACCCAGATCTGGATCAACCGGAATTGGGAAAGATCCGTACGCCCTTCATTCTGTACCACTAGTCAGCAAAGGGACGCGCAAGGATGAAGAAATGACTTTGCTAGCTGTTGCGTTTCCTCAATTTGATTCTCCAATTTTTCTAATGGTAAAATATTGTTCGAAACCTCTGTAAAATTTAACTAATACAGGTGAGGTCATAGGGAACCCACTGACCAATTTTGGTTATTTTAGATTCAACAATGTGGTGTCAGAAATTCGTGCAAGTTTCAAAAAAGTGATATGGATTTAGAGCCTTTTCATCTTTTCCATTACGATCATTCAACATTAAATTATGTAACTAATGTTGTTTTTTAATCTAATATCACCTTTCAATTTTAGCATCCATATGAGAAAAGATAAGAAATGTTGTTTCTACGACTCCATGGTGGGCGTTTATAGACCACGAAGCTAACAGTTGGCAGTCAAGCCAAAGCTGCTGAAACGACTGCGGCTTTTGTCAGTGTCCCATTTCTTAGCTCTGCGCATCCGCCGACTTCCAATGACCCCGGCGGCTACAAGAACAGGGCTCAGCAGATCCCGGATCCTCCTGTCCCTCGCCGTCCTTCCCGTCTCCATTGCCCTCGTCTACTTTTACTTACCCACGACGGTTACGCCCATGGCCGACGAACTGCCTGCCTCGCTCTACGACATCGTCGTCAAGGTAGGTCGCCGTTCCCTATTGGTGCGAGATCGGCTGCAGAGTTTTTCTTTCCCCTGTTAATTTCTTGACGGATCCGGTTCTTGTGGTTACGGGTGGTGACATATTTAAATCCTTCTTCTATTGGAGTAGTTGGTGGGATGAATTGCCAAGATTTTCAACTTTCTTGAAATTGCGGTAGTATACGCGTGGATTTATCCCTGGTTAATTCACTTCTTCGTATACTTCTGTAGCTAGAGAAATCTGCATGCTTATTTCGACAGATCATCGAACATATTATATGATTGTGTGCCTGTACATCTAGAGCTGGATGGAAATGCCAAATCTCTCTTTACTTTACGTTTACTTGTTTTATACCGGATCTTTAGGACGACAATTCCTCCTAGAGGAATCTCTCAGGATGGTGTTTTTAGGTTCTAATACGGAGTAGTATATTCTTAGAAGCAGAAATTCCACTTTTTTGTTTGTTAAATGTGTCTGATGTTTGTGGCTCTCACTGTGCTGATCCTCTTTTTGGTTTTGTTGTGTGGAAAGGAAGTGGCTAATTATATCCATAGTGGAACATATGCTAACATCGGATAAGTAACTTAAAAGTAGTATGTCATTGTCATGGTAGCTTTATCATTACGGATCTCGTGATTTTTAATTTATGTAGTGGGACACAGATGAGCAAATTGAATTTCATTTTACTGTATTCAGCACATTAATTTAGTATGTTCAATTGTATTCACATTTCATATATTCTACTCTAATCAGTTTTTGTGGAGACTTTGTTATAAAGTAAATTTTCATTCTTGTGAAGGATATTAGGGGCAATGATGTAAAACTGAGCGAGTATGCTGGCAGGGTCCTTCTTATTGTCAACGTTGCTTCAAATTGGTAATTTATTTTTACATTTTCTGTTGCTTGTCAATCTATATGTCATCATTGTTTGTCTGGGGCCTCTAGGCAAATGTACAAAGTATATAATAACAATCCAGATATGTGGAATATGGCTCAATGTGTAGCAAGATAATAATGGTCAAAGTTGAAATCAGCTTGCTTGCTTATTGTTGGTCCTCTCACTTCGACCCCTGTCTATATGCTCTTAGGGTGCGTTTGGTACGGTTCTGATTCTCTGAAGAATCAGAAACATTTCAGTTTCAGTGCAGAAACGTTTCTAGTCAGAATCAGAATCACTTTAGAAATTGTTTGGCAAATTTTTAGTGATTCAGATTCAAAACAACTTTAGCAAACTTTGAGAACTAACAAAACAACTTTAATAAACTTTAGGAATAACTCGGAGTGCATGTACATGAAGAGCTCGATGAGACGAACCTAACGGAACAACTTTGGGAATCTTTGGAAACTTGAGGGAACTTTTTTAAATTCCTGAAAATTTACTGTATAGAAAAGTCCAAAACTAAAAATTAACCGTTCAATTTGGAGTCTGGTTCCGAAGATCGCTCTGGATCGATTCACATGCGAAACGGCTTTCTGGCCGTTTCATGGCCGTAGTTCAATTGAGTGAATTGATTCGTCCTGATTCTCAACCGAAACGATTCATCTTTTTACTGTTTGGCTCCGTTTCAATTGATTCGCCACAGAATCGGAAATGATTCTTGCAGCCAAACGGACCCTTTTATTAAGTGCATTCATATTTCATTTTTAGAAGATGTCCACACTCTGAAGTTTGTTACATTCTTATAATCTTATTAATGTGCTATACATGTCCTCGTTCAATATGCTACTGTTGCTATTTTGAAAGGAGCGCTATAGATTCATCGTTATGCTAGTAGAGTATACAAATGTATGAGGCTCGATACCTGGGGCATCTGTGGAGGTGCTACTGTATGAAGGTGCATTTTGGTTCTTGTACTTATTTGTCTTTTGATTATAGCAGGACTGAATAAAACTGCCTCAGGAGGCAAATGCTTTCTAGCTATATCTTCATTTTATTAATCCTCTGAGGCATATATGACCTTCACTGGTTATTCCCCTTTTTTTTCATGTAGTGGGTTAACAAATTCCAATTACAAGGGACTGAATGTCTTGTATGAGAAGTACCAAGAAAAAGGTTTGTCTGTTTGTTTTTGTCTTTTGAAACTTTCATAAGCTCATATTAAACCTGGATGTTTTTTTAAAAAAAATATACTTGCAATTAGGCCTAGAGATACTTGCATTTCCTTGCAACCAATTTGCTGGTCAAGAGCCTGGCAGCAACGAAGAGATTGAAGAGACAGTATGCACTCGGTTCAAGTCAGAGTTCCCTATTTTCGATAAGGTAGACAATAAACACTTTCAATTTTGATATGTTTCATCTATCACATCAATCTAATACCTTCAAAGATGATAACACAGTTATGTAAGGACATACAGCACTTACAGTTTCCAGTAATATGAATGATATTGGCCCATACCATACCATGTACGATTTCTTTAGAGGCTTTTAGATGATATATTTTATCCTGGATAGTAGACTTCTAATGTGTTGAATTTGTTTCTTGCTAGGGTAGTCCAGTTACTTGAGAACACATTAACTGGTCATCATTCAATACTTTAAAACATGAGACTGTTGAAGACACTTTATTTTATTTCGTCACTAGTATTCTTTTCCCCTTGGTATTATTAATATTTGTTAATGTCCTCTCATCTTGAAATATAAACAGCAATATTTCTCACTGCAATAAGATATAATTTCATAGGTTTTGTTATGATTCTATGTCGATACACCACAAAGCCAGCGGTACCAGAAGAAGGATTAGTTTTCTTCCTGCTTGATTAAAAATAGATGTTGCAACCTCCGTTACATTTGATGAATACCATCGCAAAATCGAAGATGTTGGAAACTACAATTGCAAATCACTTTGGGTGACAAATACCATCTTGGCGCTCTGTTTATTAGAGAATGCCATTGCTCGTATTTTGCACGAAAAATTCGTTGGAATGGTAGTTTCCAAATCTTCAAAATTAATATGCTAGTCTTCATGTTACATCTAAGGGCTCCTTTGGAATGCAGGAATTTCACAGGAATCAGTTCAATTTCATAGAAAAAATTGTAGGATTTAGAAAAAAAATCGCAAAATCCAAAGGAGCCTTAACTCTTTTTCCGTGAAACTAAGGGTGCGTTTGGCAAGCCGAATCGACTTTTTTTACTACGGTGGTGAATTGGCTTCTTTGGTGTTACTCTCCTGAAAAGGTTGTCGATAACCATTTTCCCCATTCCTCCACCCTCTCTGTCCGTTCCTGTTTTGAACAGTTAATTTTTGTAAATCCAAGAAAGTCCTCTCAAGTTCCCAAAGTTGTTCCGTCGAGTTCGTCTAGTCGAGCTCTTCGTGTAGGTGCCCTTCGAGTTCTTCTCAAAGTTTTCTAAAGTTGTTCCGTTAGTTGCCAAAGTTTCTTAAAGTTGTTCTATTAGTTTAGTCTCGTAATTTCAATTTGAATTTAATATATTTTGTTATGATATTTTTAATATTAACACAGTTCATCCAATTGTATATTGGTCATTCCAATCCTCCTAACTTTGCTGAATTTAAATCACTAAAATTTGCCAAATGGTTCTTAAAGTGATTTTTTTCTGACTAGAAACATATCTATACTAAAACTGAAACGTTTCTGATTCTCGAAGAGTCTGGAACTGTACCCAAACGCTCACTAACAACTAGTAGATCTTTTCTCTAACTACCCTACTTTGAAGGTATATAATTGTAAATTTAAAATCTCTTTCTGTTTATCTTCTAGGTTGATGTGAATGGTAAGGAGGCTGTACCATTGTACAAATTTTTGAAATCAAAGAAAGGTGGTTTCCTTGGTGACGGTATCAAATGGAACTTTAGCAAATTCCTTGTTGACAAAGATGGAAATGTTGTTGAGCGATATGCTCCAACGACAGCTCCTTTGAAGATACAGGTTTGTAAATCAACAACTCGATTTCTGCATTTTAGGTATCATTATAGTCTAATTAATTTGGTGATAAAACTATATTCATTTGAAACTTTATTTTTGCTGTAGAATGATATCCAGAAGCTTCTAAGTGCATCATGAATTGGCTACACAATGTATATTCATTATGCAGAAGGTAGCTTAAGGGAGTTGTATAGGATATTGAATAATGAATTTAGCCTATCACATGTTATTCCTTTTATCTAGTGCCACTCAAGCTAAATATTTTTTAAGCTTTCCCCTTTTATACATATGACATTGGTCAAAAATATTGTCTATTGTTTTCTTTTCCAAATATTGTATTTGTCGGAATGTAAAACATCGTAAGATGGAAGAGATGTAAGAATATAATTACTTGTAGAAGAAGATGATGTAGTGTTGGTTCGAATCTTATGTATTATGTGATCACCGTCATCACTATTATCCTTAAGTACATGAGAAGATTGTCTTAATACATGACAAGGTGGTAGATGTGACTCAAGGTCGGCCACATGCTTGTCTCAAAGTGTTTGTTATAGCCCAATTTTGCATAGATCCTATCAAAGGCTATTGATAATTCATAGTTGAAGTCGTATTCTCCATCTTTGCTCAATGTTATGGTTAAATAAATAGCATAAAAGTAGTATAAACTATTATCTCTACAATTATTATGGGCTGGTTGGTGGAAATTATGCAAACGATAAAGTTTTATCGAGCTCTTACATAGTGTTTACCACAGAAAAGTAAAAGATGGTGCAATAGGTGATAGGAGAAAAAAATATAACGTTGACCAGAGGTGGATATATGGAGTTTGGAACACTGAAAACTTGATTAATGTAACACAATTTTATAACACATAGCAATGTCGAATAAGGCTATGTTTTAAATTTTATGTTCTAGTTACTGGTCCAATCTTATAAAAAACTATATATTAAAAATAAGAATGTGGATAGCAAAAATCATCTCCAATACAAAACACATAGCTTTGAAATCAGCAAAAGGTGTTCAACACTTAACCATATCAAGATTAATTCCTGGTGCCTATGTGTTCAAATTTTTATTTTCTTTTAATTTTTTATATTTGTCTCTAGATCATGAAAAGAAAAATAGGAACACTAGAAAGTTTAAGCCTAAATAGATGTATGGTGTGACTTGTGGAAAATCATAGTAGTGCTTTAGAATTTATTATCAAACTTCAAAGTTCGAATACACAGTCTTCTGTTGTGAAATTTTTTTAATTCTCAGCATTTCAAGGTTGGCAAATTTTTTTGTAGATATTTAAAAAAGTATTTATTTTCCTAATTTGGAGTTCATATACAAAAGTTATGGTTGTTTTAAAGAAGACTTTTGAATTGTTTTTTGGATACATTGAAAAAATAATATTCAGACGGGTGAGAAATTTGTGCATTATTTGGTGCCGGGAGCTTACGTAAAGGTTGATGGGGATGCTGGAGATCTCAATGTTGGGGAAACAATGGAAGGGTGTGCGAGAAAAAGCTAAAAGTAAAATACAGATGGATAACAGATAATAGATATGATATGAACCGATGTAGATGATGAACGATAAAGGAAAACAACTAGATTCAAAAAATATTTTTATAATTAGCAATCAAAACATGAACTAATGACATAATCAACACTAATCTAAAATAAAATCCTGCAAATGCTAAACATGATTTGGTTAGTGGCTTTTTTTGGACAATATGATGAATGCAAAATAAAAATGCTAGGGTAACAGTACGAAGCTCTGGTTGTCACTTGATATGTGCGTAGTCTTTGATCTTCAGTTAGATCCTAGTAACTTTCGATTTGGTAGAGATGAGACACAAACAATCTAAACTATAATCAAACTTGTATGATTTGCAAACAAAAAACCAGATGATTTCTACATGTATGTCGAGGTGGAGAGCTAGCAGGGAGGTGTGCCAAGGTGGAGAGCTAGGGGGTGGCGTTGGCATTGGCCGAGGTGGAGCGTTGTCACACTCAGATTTGTAAACTAAAAACTAGATGATATCTACATGTATGTCAGGATCAGTTGCATCATACATGTAGGATAATTAAATGATAAAAAATTCTATATCAGTGAACAAATAATAAATACTAGAGTTTTGAAAAGCAAAGAAGAAAACTTTAGAGCACACCATAAGCAATTGATCGGCGGCAACACCACCTTCTATTCTCCATTTTCAATTTACTGGCTGACTTTATTAATCTTCTTCTTATTACTGAGTAGCATACATGGGCAATAAAACAACAAAAACAACACGCAAGAGTACATAATGTACTCAGCAAGTGTGAAAAAAGATGACATGAGGCAAAAGCACGGAAAAACTTTATCTGGTTCCTTTGCATAAAACTCGTAATAGAGACACACTTTCTATTAAGCACCTATTGACTAAATGATTATCAACCAAACACTTTTATATTAATAAACGTGCCTACAGGCAACCCGCCTACAACACCAATAAGAACCAATCGCAGTCTCCCTCTGTGACCCACCAACTAAGCCAAGCCATAACAAAACCCACTAATCATGTGAGGATCCATGCATTGCTCATGACCACTAGCACGGCTATCAAGATAGTTTTCACTCTGCCAAGGTTGTACACATTCTCCATGACAAGTGATTTCATCCCATGTTGCCAAGTGACTAAAGAATCTCCATCCCACCATGCTATCTGAGGATTCGCACACTTCCTTTGGGGTGAGGTTCAAGAGATCACTTCAAAGCTTTTCTATGGTTTTCTCAAGCTTGTGTGTGGCCACCAAGGTTTCATCCGTCAGGAACTAATCGTAACCTGAGAAACCCTCTCTCGTGCCAAATGGTTCATGGTTGTACAGGTGCACATGAGTGGTCACTCCACGAACCAGTTCTTAGATTTGGGAAGATAAACATACCAAGAGACACCGCCGGTAACCCTGCACACAACCCTTCACAATTATATCCCCCAAATCCCTAATCTTTATGTTGCTATTAAATAACCCTTTAATCCTCATGAATCCTATCCCAACAAACAGCAGAGCTAAGCATGTAATCTATCCATCCAAGAGTAAACTAGGGCGACAAGGCATAATAAAGAAATACTAGATTAAAACCTTGATCATAGGTGCGCCATCAAATTGACAAAAGAATGCAATCTACAAGATAGAGGTTTTGTAAAATAGGCACAAAATAGTCAAGGACACTTGCCTCAAAATGTTGCTTAGTCTTTGAGCGATTACTGACAAACCAAGCAATCAAACAAAGCTAAGCATCATACACAATATTACAAAGGTCTTTATGAGTGCTAACAAGTTTGGGGAAACTCACCAAGGGTTACGCAACAGTAGAGAAACTTCAAGGTATTAGATGATAACAAATGGTGGAAGACGACCACATGTCTGACTTAAAACAAATAGCACTGCAAATACATGCATTTTTCCGTTGATTGGCTACAAGATTTAAGAAAGTATTTGAACAACAACGTGCCTAATTTTGTGGAACAGAATAGAGACATGATTATGTGGACTGGATTAAACCTGAGAAGGAAATCGATGGATTGGATCTGGATTTGGTTCAGCAGCAGCAGTTATGAAGAAACTACGTTCCTCAATTCCTAACGGAACCATGATGAATCTTGGCAAATCCATCTAGGGTTGAGAAGGGGACTCTCTGGAACACAACATGGTATGATAGTTTTATCAAGGGATCATCGAAAATTGAGAACAACAAGGAAGAGGTTACCGATTCACGTGCTAGACAGATCTAGAACAGAGAGCAACAGTCATTGTGAAGCAGATCCCAGAAGCTACAGATCTCAGATGGCTATGATTTTTGAATATGTTGTAGAGGTCATCAAGGCACACCTACCGCCAAAATTTGGTTGAATTTTATTGGATAGATAGTTGGGAACGTGGACTGAAATTAGAGGATTTGTGGCTGCTCGCGAGTTGGCTGTGAGGTGAGGAATGTGAGAGAGTGGGGGCGGACGTGGGGAAGTTGTGAAGATAGAAAGGGTGGGGAGGACATGGGGAGTTACAGTTATGGAGGGAATGTTGGTAAAGATGAAGGAAAAAGAGACTTTTTAGAAATTTGTTGAGCATTTGTTTTGTTTTGAGTTCTAGAGTTAATCAGAAAGGTTGTGTGAAATTGTTCACATCCGGAAATTAAAATTTCCGGTGTGACAAACTACCCCCTTAACAAGAATCTCGCCTGGAGAATCTGTGAGGGTATAATTAGAGTTTCGACAACAACTCAATAGGATCGAAAAGAAATGATAGATGAGAGAAACAAGGTTGAAGGTTAACGAAAAGGGAAACACGCTATATGCATCGATGCTGAAAAAATATCAATAATTAAGGTATGATCAAGTAAATATTGGCTCAAAATAGACTATATACACAAGACACTATCAAGCAAGCATATTAGGATTGAACAAGCAACGACTCTTGATGCCGTCCGCAACTTTTTTGAAACTTCCTTCTTGCACACAGAGGGCTTTATTGCATCATCAAAGACTATGTCGTAGTTATCCTTCTCTCGTAAGTTGTTGTTTATTTTGATTCTCTTCATATTGCTCGCCTAAATGCTCTCAAACAATTTTCCCTCCAAGATTTGGGTTGACTAAGGACCTAGGGTTTTATCATGTTAGACTACCCCCTTAAAAAGAATAATTGATTTCGCATTACATCAAACAACGTCTACAAATTCATTGTAAACAAGCATGGCTTTCACTTGCTAAACAAAATAGAACTTAAGCAAGTAAAAATCTTAATCTTCAAAACTCTTCTTCTTGCTTCAGGTTTTCTACTCAAACCAGCCTCCAACTTCTCGTTCCATGAGTCGAATCTTCATCTTGATAGGCGAGGTCAACTATAAATCAAATAAACACCATTCTAGCTAAGATCACGTCCTTAGAGCTGATATATTGCTCTGATACTACTCTGTCATACCCAATTTTGTAAACACAAAATCAGATAATATCTACATTTATGCCAGTATCAATTTCATCAGACAGGTAGGATAATTAAGTGATAAACAGTTCTATATTGATCTGAACAAACAACAAATACCAGAGTTTTGAAAAGCAGCGAGAGAGGAAAACTTTAAGGCACACCACAAGCAATCCACTGTGGCAACACGACCTTCTATGCTCTATTTTTAATTTACTGGTTGATTTCATTGATCTTCTTCTTTTCACTAAGCAACATTCATGAGCAATAAAATAACATAAGTAACACACGTGAGTACATAAAGTACTCAACGAGTGTGAGAAAAGATGACATGAGGCAAAAGCACGGAAATACTATATATGGTTCCTTTGCATAAAACTCGTAATAGAAGCACACTTCCTATATAATTAATCTCTATTGAGAATGAATTGTTGTTTGCACTTAGAAAAGAAAACTATGCTTTTTATGAGTACTAGTCCTAATACCCGTACTAATGCTCTAGTTTTAATATTCAAATTTGAAACTTCTCATTCTTTACCATTAATATTAATATTAATCTGAATTGAATTTGTTTTGTTTTCTAACAGCTTCCTTTGGATGTCATATATATGTTAGGTAGTTGTATTTTGTTAATTAACAATTTTCCTTGTGAACCCAAGATGTGGGAGATCCAGAAGAGCTCGTCTGTTAGATTATAATGGATGTCTGTGAAAAAATTTCATCTATCAAATTTGTAAAAAGGGACAATTCTTGGTGTATTTTTTTATGTGCACTTAGTCTAATCTATCTTTGTTAAGAACGTTTTACTAGGTGTACGTAGAAAAGAAGAGTTTTGCTTTTTAAAGAGTAGAGATAAAGATGACAATTATTATCTGTGCATCTTCCCAACCTGAAAACAAGTGGTTCGGGGCTAACTGATCGTTGGCCCTGTGATCCCCTGTATACAAAGTTGGTTTGAGGATAAATCCATCCCTATTTTTCCATGCGAACCGCTGAGTCACAGATTAGTTGGAACCTTTTCCAGTACTATACACACTACAATCGCTAGAGTCGGCATCTGCAGTCTCATGTGATGGCTCTTCTTCTCTGTAATTTGACCGCAGCAAATACATCAATTACTAACATTCTGCCAAACATTTAATTTTATTGACAGAAAAAATCCAGAAATTAAGAAGATAGCCTCGCTAATGAAACTTATGATCTTTCCCCAAGCATCCAGAAAAAATCCAGAAATTAAGAAGATAGCCTCGCTAATGAAAGGTCAAGCACAAAACTATAAAAACGAACAAAGATATGGAAAGAATCCTCAAATTAAAAGGGAAACATATGATCTTTCCCCAAGCATGGATCTTTCTTGATTCAAAAAACAAGGGAATACGAAGAAAATAACACAGCAATGAACTAAAATGGTGCATCAGAGGAGAACTTGATCAGATCGCTTCGGCCACTGACTAAAAAAGAACTCCATTAATTCTTCATGCATCGTTCAGATACCACAATCCCGATCGAGTAGTTCTAGGAGAACCTGCTCAGAAGGGATGGGGCAGGATCAGCTCAGCTCCGGCCACTGATTTTGCTTCTAGGTAGTGGGCTAGGAGGGGCAGGATGATGCTTCAAAGCAAGAACAGGGGAGCAATGGACAGCAGTCAGTGGAGGGGTGCGAGTGCTTGATCTGCGCAGGGGCGGACAGAGGAGCAAACGGAGTAGATTTGCAGAGATGGATGGGAGGGACACTGGGGTCTGGGGCGCCAGATACGTTGTCGGGGAGCGTCGTCTTCAAACACTAGCAGGGGGGAGGGGTCGATTCATCCCTGGCATTGAACGGTTCACACTGCCTTCTAACCGCTTCAATGCCGGGTTGGCCCGAACCAAATCGAACGGTCAAACGAGGTGCGGTTTGTGTGTTTGTATGGGTCAACCCGAACTGGTTTCATGTTTCAAATGGACTCATCCTCGCTCACGGAGATGAGATTCACGGATGTTCTTTCAGTCATCCAGATGTTATACTGGAATTCGTAACACAATACAATAAGAACCTACAGATTTTAGCGAGTTTTCCTGATTGGTACAATTGCACTAATTATTTTAATTTTCATTTTTTATGACAAACGCCTTACGTATTTACAAGCGCCTCTGGCGAGGATTGGAGATAGGCGAGACATTCTCCACACTGTACATTGGTATACCAATGGTTAAATTTCTGGAAATACATACGTACAAGATTCAACCTGTTAAGTTTTTCGTCACAATAGAGAAAAGACTTTTTCAATGCAATCAACTGTTCACAGAACATATTATAAATGTTCAAGATTGAAAGCTACTCGTAGTGATTATCAAAATTGTCACAGCAACACTATATTGCAACTAAAATAATAGTTATCGCAATCATATTATTTCATCGTAGTATTAACAGCCACCTAGCAACCAAACTGTAGGTAATATGGTCTATTTATTGCCACGATTGTCATGGAACCACAACTCAAACATGTCACAAATTAAAAATGTGCAGTAACACCTGTGTATTGAAACAAATTAGTATCATTGCAACTTGGAGTGTGCATTAGGCTAGGTAACCGCTGAAACAGCACCTGGATGCTAGAAAAGAAAACTCGGAGTTCGGTGGAGCGTATTGTAACTGGTCAGGGCTTCATTTGTTGATGTCAGATATGGGTTAATTTACTTGTCACAACTTGTTGTATGAGCTTGGAAGCTAGCCTGTCCCAAAGCCACCATTCCCTTCCAAGTAATAATCTTCAATAAGGGGTTATGGCTGCTGCAAGATGCAACAGATTCACCGTGTACTTAGATAGCTTAACATATATATATATAAGGAAAGCAACAACTGGTGGGAGTGTAGAGCTCGAGCTCCTGATGCATCCTATTCCTACGTGAGAAAGTAAAGCTATTTGATAAAGCTTGCGTGATGAATTTCTCGTCCTCCCGTGCTCTTTTATAACCTACAGGTCATAATCATAAATCCTACTACTATACTGTAATGAAATCTTTATAGCCTCGATACAATCACCTACCTTCCTCCTAAGGCCTCGTTCGTTTTGGCCTGGAACGGCCTTGGAATGGCCCGAAAGCACTGGGAATGACCCGACGTGGATTGAAAATCTGGCCCGACTGGAACTGGTGTTCGGTTAAAACTGGCTTGGTATGAATTCCGGCCCATTCCATACATTTTCGCTCGTCCTCGGTATGGAACCAAACCCAATCTCTCGACTATTGGAACGAAAACATGAGTGGTGAGCAGAGCACAACTCGGAGCGGCGGCGAAAGAAGGCGAGCCGAGCACGACTCGGAGCGGCGGCGTGACGGTGAGACGACGACATCCTTGCATCGACGCCTACTGTCTCCAGTTGCTAGCTTTTCCGATAAGCTTGCTCGCTCCTCTCCTCGTCACTCTCTGGTTGCCGAGATCTGATGTTCTCCGCCGCTGTCCCAAGTACGCAGCAAACGAGCAGAAATCACGCGGCGCGGGGGCTGTCGCATCCTGCAGATGAGCACGCAGCATCCATGGCGAGCAAAGTTGCTCCTGCTATTGGGGACGCCTCAACCTCGTCGAGCTGATTGCTGCTGCTAGTGGTCATCCTCATTCCCGACTGTGCAATTTATCTTGCCCGATGCTACCTGCCTTTATGTGATGTTTGACTGCAACTTTCCTCTCTACTGCCCACTCTTCTTGTTTCAGTTGATTTTTGGCGTTTTTTTTACTGCTCATCTGTTTCTTGGATCTTGGAATGCTGAACAAATCAGAAGTTCAGAGCTTCTTGTATTTTTCAGTCAAGTGTCAGTTAGCACATCAGAACCGGCAAGCGTGTATGTTGCTTCCAGTCTTTCAGTTCTATGCACGAGCATGTATGTTGCTTCCTGTCTCCAATGGATTCAAACCATGATTTAAACGAACACATGTATTAAGACATAGATTAGAGAAGACATAAATTCAATCCAACAATGGGTTTGAGTGACTTAGCATGGAATCACTTAATCCATACATGGAACCAATATGGCTAGGGAACCAAACCATGGGTGCCGAACGAGGCCTATTGTGGCTGCCACAATAGTACAATTTCACGTTAATATTGTCCAGCTAACACTTGGGATGCACGGTAACGATATCACACATCAGATTCATTGTATTTACGCATACAATTAGTCTAACATGTGAACACACATACATATACACATACATGCATTCTTTATGAAAGCTATATATGTGTGTGTATATAGACACACACACACATTTACTAAACCGCACGTGCGCCTGCCTTGCGCGTTGATCGAGCGCGCCTGCCTCCCCGCCCACGCGCCGCCGCGTTGACCCGCCAAAAAACAGACATTCACGGCTTCAGTAATTTCATTGCCCTCAGTAATTTTCAATGCTTCAGTAGTTTTTGTTTGATTCCTTTAATTTCTTTTCGTTAATAATGTTGTTTCGGTAATTTCCTTTAATCATTCAGTAATTTCTTCAAATTTATTCAGTAATTTTTCTCTCTCTTTCAGTAGTTTCTTTAGATTGTCTCAGTAATTTCTCTCCTTCGGAGCAAATATCATCACCGGCGAGCTCACGGCGGAGCCGCAGCCGTCATTGTCACCGGAGAATCTCTTATCTACATAGATTTATATCCCCGAGTTTCTCCACTCTGCCACCGGACATAAAAAAATGGAGGAAGAAAGGCCTGGCGGTGGGGGGCGCAGTGCTGGCGGGCGGCGAGGCGCCGGCCGCGGTGGAGGTCGCCGGC
>BCLF01000024.1:849400-871470 GCA_001602275.1 Zoysia japonica | reverse complement strand
GACGGCTGGCCGGCGACGCTGTCGCGCCATGGCGGCGAGCGTGGCCAGACGGGGATCCCGTGCGCCACCCCGTGTGGCCTCCTGTGTGGGCGCGTCCTGGAGCTGCCACGTGTCCTGTGGGGCCGGGTTATTCAATTTATTTCCAGAAATCCCTTTATTTAATTAGGAAGTAATTCGGCAAAGCTTATAAATTCACAGAAAATTCATACTAGCTCGGAAAAAATATGAAACCAACTTTGTTAGACTTCTAAATTCATAAACTATTTATTGAAACTAATAAACATCAGTAATTAATTGTTTTAATAATGATTAATTACAGAAATTGGTTAATGCATGTTTAATTCTTAATTAATTATGTGTACACTTTGAATTATTAAAATTTTACTTAATTGTCTCTTAGGGTATTCCAGGATAGTATAAAATGTTTTAGGTCAATTTTTGTCAGTAATTATTTTATAATTAATTTATCTCGGTTTGCTAGTAATTAATTCGTAGTAATTAGAATATTTACTGATAATTAGTCAAATTTAGTCCTAAATTATCTTTACTGATTGACCCATTAAGGTTGGTTAGAGTCCAGTAGCATTGCTAGATATTATTAAATTAGTTCTTTCATCCAATTTAAGTAAATTGCCTTAGTAATTAACTAAAACATTATACTACCTTTAGTTTAATTACTTAAGGAGGTTAAAATTAACCTTATAGCCCTACCGGTATTTTGACCTATTAGGTTTAGTTGAATTATTTACCTTATTGTTTTAGAATGATTAACTACTTAGTTAAGTAGCCATTCCATCTAGTGATAGAAAAGAATATACATGTATCAATCAAGTAAGTATCTTTAAATTATCAACCCACTTAAACCTTTCATGCTAACTCAATAAATAAATTATTGGTTCCTTCCATCTGCATTTTTGTCATGGCATTGCATAGCATGCATATTCATACCGGCTTTTATTCTTGTTTAGTGAATGACGCCTCAGAGAGTGACATGGGTGATAGGAAGAGGAGAACTGCTGTGTTTGGTTGTGTGGATCACCTGAAAATTCAAGGCAAGCACCTTGCATCTTGAACCTTGTTTTGAATCAATTGTTAATATTGATTTATTTCAGTTATGGTTATGTCTTGCATTAGGTCGGGTATTAGCGGTATATGTGGGTTAAATCCTAATTGTTGCATTATCCATTCCTTGATTATTTGCTCTACCTCATCCTTGAATGTTCTTGTCCAGGGTGAAAGTTTCTCATTTTACGATGTGTCTTGCTTAGCCATGCTTAGAGCGGTAGAAGTCAAATCAGTAGAAGGTCACCACTGTTTCGCGAGTATAGGATATTTATTTACCTGGTTACTCATATAGTTGGGCTAAACCTGAGGATGAATAAATTGGAGACCGGACGAGGGTGATATATAGGATGGATTAGGAAGGCTGAGCCTTCACGGTGGTAGCCCCATCTGTGTCGATTAAAGACCAACCGTTGTTAATGTTGGCCTAAGCACTTTCCGTTCATACCACATGTCGAATGTAATAGTAAAACAAGCCGAATATCTTATTTGCATACCAGCGTTTGGGCGATGATGACATGTCTTGACTGACACGCACAAGTGACCGCTGGGCTCCCACGAGACACGGACCGGTCCTCCCTGACATGTCGATTGTCCAACCGTTCGGGAATAGATGAGAGAAAGGTTGACATCAGTGCCCTCTTGTGTAATTTTAGCGGGTTACATGAGTCGTGTGAGTATAGTTGGACTCCCCTGCAGGGTGTATAATCGATTCGAATCGCTGCGGTCCTGGTCATGACCAAGCTTAGTGTCTATCATTGTTCATCGTAGTTAACAACTTCACCTAACTAAGCACATCTGAAAAAGGTTGTGAGCTAGTATGGAGAAGTATTGTGGACACGTCTCAAATATTGTTGTTACTGTTATCTTGGGTTACTTAAGGGCATGGGTTATGTAGGTGCCTTATACCATACCCCTAAGGATGTTTGCTTTATGCTTGCTTAATGTCACTTTACCTTAATCATTACTTTATGCAAAAAGTTTTAACCTATGGCCTTATCCTTGCTATTTAACCCTATGCATTATCCTTGGAGTCGGGACTAGCCCACGGGTAAGTCTTGCTGAGTACCTTCGTACTCACGTTTGCTTGGTTGGAGTTTTGCAGGTATTGGTATTTATTGCACCTTTCTAGCATGGTGGTGGTGTTTGTGGGCTGAGCACAACCATCCTTTTTGGTTTGTTTTGAAAACAAAATTTTTGCTGCTTACATTGTAATCAATCCTCGTTAGAACTCTAAACTAAATTGGGCTTGTTGAACTATGGTTTTACAAGGTTTGGGAGTTGAAAGCTACGACCCTACTACTCCCATTCATGTAAGTTTTTGTTTTATCCCTCTTTACTTATGACATAATAACTTCTCCAATTGTTTTTAAAGTATGTGTGTTCCCTTTGTGATGTATACAATGTTGGTTACCGATATGCTCATGTTCTGGGCAATGTTTGGGAAGCATATCGGGAGACTACCGGGGTTGATTTCTCGTTAGTCGAATTTTGAGCTTGTATGTCGCTTATGAACTGCAAGCTAATTTGACTAATTAGAACTGAATTTGGACAGTTCCTAACAATATAGCAATGATTATTTCCATCTATTTGATAATGTTTCTGCCTCATGCTCTTGCTGGCCAATGTTTATGATCCCATTAAATATGTACCTCCTGGTGCACACTCAAGGAAATTGTGGTTTCCAGTAGTGTTAGCTGCAGCTTGTTTGAACCTCCATAGCATTGTTTCTTTGTATCTCCACCTTTTGCGTCAATGAAAAGTTGAAAACCTGAGTGATTACTTGGTTATTAAAACACGGTCGGCTCAAGCTACCACCGAAGAACCTGTTAAAGAAATTGCATAGCTTCTGCTCCTTAACAGTAATGGATGAGCCACACACACAATTTCAATATGTGCCATAAACCTGTTACCAATAAGATTCTCACCTGATATTACGAAGAAGAAAAAAGAGACCTGCCATGCCTGACTCTAAAAGCTTCCCATCGTTATATGTTGCCTATGTTGTAATTCGAGAAAAACTTCAGTACGGGACATCGTGCAGCTCTCAGAATTTTCAAAAGAACAGGAGTAAGCAGGACATTTAGAACAATGAAATACATCAGAAGACAAAAATTGTGTGTGTCGGTGGACTAGTCCATACTGTTTCCTTCGATGCCAACTATATTTCTCCTTGAATCCTCAGCATACAATTGGTCCTCTTAGCAACAACCGATGGCTGGAGTTATTCTTCCGTCTATGCACCAAAACAGTTGGACAGTGTCGGTATTTCATACCACCAAAACAGTAAGATTTGTAGGGATGGAGCTGTGCGTTCTTCTCATTGATGTAGTCTAGTCTACCGACAGACTCGGTGGTTTATCCTGACTCGGGCCACTGCGAGGCATAATACCCTATGTCCGCTCTCACAATTCCCTCTTCATCTACCAAATCTACCATAAATGTTTCAAAAAAGTAGGCACACGATGTACAAAAAGTCCGCGGCCTTCTTTTTCTCTAAATATGGCATGTCCTAGCCATCCAACAGCTATTCCATCCCCATTGCCCATTGATCCTGCTCGGAATATTCCCCTGATGAGGATATCCCTTAATTGGATACACACAACGCTCCTCCACCTACTATAGATAATCCCATCATAAGATCTCGTGCATGACAACTGAATTTAGAGGTGAGCTTGTTCCTAAACACATATCTTGCTTCATTTGAGAATAGATTGCTACCTAATGGCTTTATCATTATAAGGAACAATGGAGAGGGTAAAGGAAGCATAAAGGACTTGGAGATGCTCAAGACTAGCAGGGCACATTCAATCCTGGAGGAGATTCAATCCAAGACGGAGTTGAGTTGCCCCCAGGTTCCAGGAGTAGTCCGTACTGAAACGGACGACCAGGTCGCATACGGGATCTATTTTGAACGTTTTAGATATGGATGGAAAGCTAACAAGATAAACTTTCCAAAAGCACCAGTATTGTCCCTAAATTTGACCGGAGCCAACGGGAATCATTAAAACAAGATGATATCCAAAAACTAACATCGTGCTGCGACACCATCTTTTGGCCTTTGGCTGTGTTTCTTTCTTAAGCTCATTACTATTAGGGTTTGCCCCATAAGGATGACCTAAACTCTATATAAACAATAGCCACCATTATTAGCTTTAGGTTTTGCTTAGTTTCATCTGGTATCAAACAGTTTCATCGCTAGATGGTTTATGTGATCACAACTTTAAGCGTATAATTCAGATTTTGCATCTGTGTTGCATTTTTTCTTGTTCTTATTTGTGTTTGATTCGCAGGCTGGGATTAGCCTTCTTGGCAAGATCAATCATGTGTCGCACAGTTGATAACCATACGAAAGTGGTGCTACAATTGCGGGGTTTTGAATCGTATTGATTTGAGGTCGGATCGATTATATGTCGCATCTCCACCAAATCGAGAGTTACCACGACCTGACAGAAGTTTGGAAACCACGTACACATCATCTCCCCTTTGCTGGATTATTACCAATATAATTATGAAAAGCTAACTTTAGCAATGGCGATGAATGTATTGGCCTCGGATGGCTTTTTATAGTGTGGATGGTTACAATGGTGCTAGGGTTTGTGCCCGTGCAAGAACCCTAATGCTGTGCTGCTTGTTACTGTTGTGATGATCTCTGTGTATCTGGGTCATCTTGTCTAAGGGCTCCCTAGGGTGGTCTTATAGAAGGATTGGGCTGGGGCTACAAGGCTTGGCGTCTATGAAACCGATTGGCCTCTCACGGGTGGGGTTGGAAGCATCTTCGAACTGCATGGGTAGACAATTCTGAGGGTGGCTAGCTGTTGTGTCTCCTCACCACGCATGGGGTTGAAAAGGTGGTGTCGGGGTGGCCTATCCCATGCGGCTCTAAGGAACAAGTGACCAAGAAGGGAGGGGGGTTGAATCGGGCACTACATTAATTTATTTTCCAGCTCTTCCTAGAATCTAGCAGTCTAGCATGCAACTCCTAACAAGATAAATACTAAGTAAGTTAAGAACCAACTAGGATAATAATTAGGCCCAACTAGATAACTGAAAGGATCAAGTGATCGAGAAGGGGGTTGAATCGGACACTAATAGTACTAAGATTTTTTCAACTCTTCCTACTATCTAGCTATCTAACAAGCAACTCTTAGCAATAGAACGACTAAGCAAGATAACAAACAAGATAGGAGACAACTAGGCACAAAAAGATAGCAAGGATAATGTATAAAATAACAATCTATCAAGCTAGCAAGAAAGTCATGCAGGCACGTGTGCCACCAAGAGGAATTGCAAAGCAACCTAAAACACTATTCACAATAAGTAAATGCGGAAAGTAAAGAGTAGAGAGAAGGGAATGCTCAATGATTTTTCCCAAGGTCTCGAAAGGATGGCCCCTTCCGCTAATTCTCGTTGGAGCACTCCCATTGGAGTACCGGTCCCTCCCTCCATTCTCGGAACGGTTCTCTCTAGGGTACGCTTCAACCCCGGAGTGAAGTCGCCGGCGATCCTGGCTGTAGCAAATAATACCCACTAACTCGCAAGAGCAAGCCTCCAAAGCTCGGGTGCTCCCTCTTGGTGTCCCTTTCGAGCGAGAGACCCGTAACCATGTACAAACTTGTTGTTATCTTCCACAATCTCCTCGAAATCTTGAACACCGACTCCTAACCAGTCTAGGCTACCATAGACCAATAGTAACATGTCTAAGACACTTCTCTCAGCTTCACAAGCTCTAGGATTATATGGATGCTCTTTGCTAGTCTTCACAAGCACTCAAAATCTCTCAAGATGGTTCCTTGTGCTCCCTTTGGTTACCTTTGGCTTTTAAAGTGATCTCCAAAACTCTTCTAGCCGTAAGTAACCTCCACAACAGTTCCCCCAATAATTTATATGGGCACCAATCCATAGAAAGACCGTTGGGAGCCGTTGCCAAAAAACTGATTGCTTTTTACGGTCATTGAACTGTCCCATAACTAGGACCACCGAACTGTCCGGTGACTCTTGATCTTCATTAGACAAAAAACACCCTCTCTGGAATCCACTCTATATGACACCGGATTATACGGTGCATACCTTCATGGGACTATCTAGTGACCTTCTCTTTTGGACGAACAGAGACACCTCTTCTGTACTTCATCTTCCTGGATATCGGACTGTGCAGTCACCTACCCACCAGACTGTTCTGTGACTTCTTCACTTCGGCTCCAGAAAGCACTTCTTCTGGACTCTGATCTTCTGCACTCACCGCACTGTTCGGTGACACCGATGGATTGTTCGGTGAGTTCTTCTGATTTACATCCAAAAAACTACCTCTCTGGACTACTTCCTTCAACCATGACCGGACTATCTGGTGACCTCGATGGACTATCCGGTGACCCCTACTTTTGCTGAAACTTGAGAACTTTAGGTCTTCTTGCTTTCCATTGCAGCACTTGACATCTTCAAGCTTCCTCCAATCACTCAAGTGCCTCAGAAAGCCTAGAGCATCCATACTCCTTAACACTGTAAAACCGAAATGAGTTACCCGACCTCTCTTAATAATACTGGCTTTCCTATTGAGTTAAGGCCTAAAACTAAGCCACACGTGGCTCTAAACCATCCTTAGCCTTGAACAAGCTTTATTCTTGAAAAACCACTGGAGCACCAAGCATCCTTGAAGCAACCAAGTTGTAGAAGTGGAGAATAGTGTTGATGAACCTACATCCAACGAGTTAGTTCATGGTTTTTATTCAATCACCAAAATTATTTATACCTTTTGAGGGACTTCAATGGTCATGAAGTTAACAATAGCAAGGATAAACTATGAAAGAATAGCCTATCAAACTTGCTTGCAAGGTACACGGTCACAATAACCACCGAGAGGAATCTAAAGAACAACCTATCACACTACTTGCAACAGAAAAAATAAGTAGAGAGAAAAGAATGGTTAGTGATTTTTTCCTGAGATCTTGGAAGGATGGCATGTTCCTCTAATCCTCGTTGGACTACTCTTGTTGGAGTGCCGGACCCTCCCGTCATTTTTGAAATGGTGCTCTGTAGGGTATGCTTCACTCCCAGAGTGAAATCACTGGAGATTTCAGCTGTAGTGAACAATACCCACTCACAATTGCTCCCTCTTGGTGTCTCTTTCGAGCTGAGGAGTCGTAATCACATACAAACTTGATGTTGTCTTTCACAATCTCCTCAAAATCTTGAAAACTGATGTCTAACCGATCCAGGCTGCAAAGATTAAGAGTAACAGGACAAATACAATTCTCTTAGCCTCACAAGCTCTAGGAATGAATGTATGCTCTATTCTACTCTTGTCAAGCACTTTAGATCTCTCAAGACTCTTCCTTGTCCTCTTCATGGTGACCCTTAGCTCTCACAAAGTGATCCTCTATCTCTTCTTGCTGCATCCACAAATGCTCCCCAATGGTTTATATAGGCTTCAAGCCCCGAAATGGTTATTGGAAGCAGATGAGAAAAAATTGTCTGATTTTTGCTGTCACAAGACTGTTCGGTGACACTGACCGCTGGACTGCTCAATCACTCATGTTTCCTCCTAACACAGAAAACAACATCTCTGGAGTCCACTCTTTGTAACACCATACTGTCCGGTGTAAACCTTCACCAGACTGTCCGGCGACCTTCTCTTTTGACATCTAGAGACAACTTCTCTGGATTTTATCCTCCTTGACATTGGACTGCCCGGTCTTTGACAACACCGGACTGTTCGGTGTCTTCTTCACATTGGCTCCAGAAAATATCTTCTTCTGACTCCAATCTTCAACACTCACTGGACTATCCGGTGATACCGTCGGACTGTACGGTGACTCTTCTGATCCTTCCAGTGAACTTCAGCTTCTCTGAACTTTGATCTGCCTCACTCACAGGACTGTTCGATGACTTCACTTGCTGTTGAGGCTTGATATCTTCGAACACCTTCTTGTTTCCAACTGCAACTCTTTCCATCCTCTAGCGACCTCTTGTCACTCAAATGCCTCAAAGAACCTAGAGCATGCATACCCCGTAACAATTGTAAAAACCAAGAGAAGTGACTCGACCCCGCCCCTTATAGTATCGATCTTCCTATAGACTCAGCCCATAACTAAGTCATAAAGACTCTATCTTATACTTAACCTTGAACCAACTTCATCCTTGAAGCCTCCCGCAGATGTCGATCAATCTTGAGGAACCTAAATCATAGATATGGTGAAGTATGTTGTTGATCCTACATCCAACGAGTTAGTTCATTGTTGACATTCAATCACCAAAACTATTCATAACTTTGGGGTATTCATGCACCAATGGTCATGAAGCTTACAATGGCCAGGTCAAGTACCCTATCGCCAATGAGTACGGTGGAAACAGCTTCTTAGCTGCCTTACCATCCTTATCCACCCGAGGCTTCAAAGTCCAGCTTTCCCTCCATGGCCTAGCATGAAGAGCTTGCTAAACTGTGTTAGGAATATCTTCTTTTGTTACGTATTATAGCCATTTGGTCTGTTGAAGGCAGTTCCTGACCCACAGGGTCGGATGCTTGAGGCGGTTCCCGACCTTTGTGGTCGGACGATGCGCTCTGACCTTCATGTCTTGGTGGAGGTCGGGCGAAAAGGAGTCATGCAGGGCTGTGTGTTGGCCTTTGTTGTGGGCCATGGCTATCGTTTGATGAGGCTCATAGTCCTTGTAGGTGGAATTTAGATTTGTTGGGCCTTTCGAGCATGCTAGGCCGCTTCTGCCCAGGTTTTATGAACCTGACACACAATGTCACAATAGCAGCTAGATCCCTATGGCATGTGCATTGGCACAACCATTGCTTATGGATTGACGATGAGAGGCCAACAGAGCTAGTTGGAGGTCGAATTCAAGTGTGAGCTGCAAGCATGGCCAGGTCCAGCGATTGAGCATGAAGATGAGCCCAAGGTATCTGTAACGGTGACTGAAGACTACTCATTTCATCTACTGACCGTATACCTAGCCAACGGGTTGGGTTGAGCTCGGGCCGCCACAGAGTCAGTCCGGCACAACGGTTAGTTGATCGGGCCTGGGCAGGGCCGGCCTGCGGCCAACTGCCTAGGCCCAAGCATGACCTGGGCCAGCTTAAAGCACGCGAAAAAAATCTTACTGAAAATTAATTATATAATATAAAAAATCTTATATTTTAAACATAAATAGGTCAAATTACATACATTTTAATATTAAATTTTAGTAAAATAATAAACGGGCTAAGCAGGCTCAGCCGAGCCAACTGGGTTTGGCAACGAGCTTGACTGAGCCGTCCAATTTGACCGTGTCATGCATCGGGCCGGCCCGTTGTGTCGGGCCATGCTCGGGCTGGGCCAAAATCATTGGGCCTCGGGCCGGACCCTTTGGCTCAGCCCAGTTGGCCAGCTATAACTGACCATGACTAGTCTGATTTAATGGACACATGGAGATACCCTGGTTATGAAAGCCACTGGTTGTATGCAGAAGAACTCGAGAAACAGCAGAAAGAAGTACGTCTCTCTCTAGGACTCATTTATCTCTAGACATTAACTTAGCAAATAAATGGCACACGCCGTGTTTCTGTTAGGTGTCAAGTTATTTTTGGATCTAGTTGTAAGGATCAAGGACACCGAAAAGGGGGTTGAATCAGTGTACTTATGCGACTAAATTCGCTACAAACCTAAACTTGGAGACTCAATCACAACGGAAGCAAACCTATGCAATTCTAGTAGGCCAAGACATCTAACAATGCTAGTGAAAAAATAAGAACAACAAGCAAGCATTAGCACGATAGCCACCAAGAGGAATCAAAGAACAACTTATCACTCTACTCAAACGGTAAGTAAATGCAATAAGTAAAGAGAGAGGGATAGAGAGTGCTCAGTGATTTTTTTGAGGTCTCGAAAGGTAGGTGCCTTCCCCTAATACTTGTTGAACCACTCCTGTTGGAGTCTTGATTCCTCCCTTCGTTCCCGAAACGATGCTCACAAGGGTACGTTTCACTCTCGGAGTAAAGTCATCGACGGCCCATCTGTCGCACACAATACCCAAGCGCTAGAGCAAGCCTCCAAGGATCGAGCGCTCCCTCTTGGTGTCCCTTTCGAGCGAAGGACCCAAAACCACTACAAACATGGCGTCGTCTTCCACAATCTCCTCAGAAGCTCGAACACTGACTCCTAGCCGGTCTAGGCTGCCCAAACCAAGAGAAATAGGCAAAGAACACTTCTCTCAAGCCTCACAAGTTCTAGAAGTGTATGAATGCTCCCTATCACTCTCCTACTAGCACCAAAGATCTCAAATCTATTCTTGTGCTCTCTTGGTGGTGTCCCTTGGCCTCTCACAAGTTTTTTCCTGCAGTTCAGACCTTAGGTACACAGCAAAATGTCCTCCTCCACAGTTTTAATAGGCTCCAAGCCCAGAAATAACCGTTGGAACATGATGTCATAAAGCTGACTACTTTATGCAATCACTGAACTGTCCGGTGACCCTTTCCTCCATCTGATCAGGGAAACAACCTCTCTGGAATCCATTCCGCACCGGACGCACCGGATAGTCCGGTGACTTTCACTTTTAGACTTCTAAAGATGTCTTCTCTGGACTAAGACTTCTGGCTCACCGGATTGTCCGGTCACTGACCACCGGACTATTCAGTGACTGCTTCACCATTACTCCAAAGAGCACCTCTCTCTGGACTGGCTCCTCCTGGGCTCATCGGACTGTCCAGTGACTGTATTTCTAGCTAGACTTGAGCTTCGGTCTTTGACTTCGCTTCTCTACCATCTTCAGTGCTTTCTGAGGTATCTAAGGAGCATTCATACCCTCCAACACTTGTATGATAGGAGACAAATGATCCTACTCCCTTAATAGTACCTGCAGTCCTATGGACTCTAGCTAATTTTTAACCTTGGTCCTCTGACGTCCGAAAACTCCTCTTCTTGGGATCGTCCTTGTCATCCAACGAGAAAGCCCACCATGTTGTTGTAGAATTAGCGGGGTGGAACTTACAATCACAACCATTACCTATGGTGTTCATTCAATCACCAAAATTAATTCATACCTTTTAGGGGACTTCAAAGGTCATAAAGCTAACAATCTCCCTCTTTTTTGTGATTGATGACAACCACAGTACTCACAAACAGGCTCAACTGAGATGAAAGAAGATAGAGAAAAAAACACATCTCGAAAGAACACTTACCCTCTTCCCTTGATGACTCCCCAAAAAAAAATTTGCAAGAGTTTCCTTCCTTTGTCATAGGTTGGAAGTGCTTGCTCTCCCCCTGTTTTGTAGCTCTCTCTTCCCCTTTGTCATCTAATCACACAAAAAGATGGCATCGAGAAAGTATACAGAGAGGGAGAACGTTGTAGAGACAAAGGTTAGTGCACGATAGAATAGAACGGGAGCGCAAAGCACTAAGGAAGCTGCAAAGATAATCACAGCATAGGGAATCATACACAAAGAAGCCACGGGGTTAGTCCAAAAGTCAAGTGCATTCCAATGAGCTAAAAGATCAAATAAAACACAAAATCATCAAAATTTCATAGAAGAGCTAAGAAATCCGCTAAACAAAAAACCAGAGCCCTTTCTACCCATCCACGGCCTACCACTAAACAGCTAGCCACTCAAAAAGTGATACACCACACGGCTCACTCCCAACTCATACAAGAAAACTAGTCCTGCGCAGCTGAAGAGTCTGGTGCAGTGACAATCGGTGGCTGCTCCTCTGAAGCTGGTTCAGCTGCTGCTGCTGACTCATCTCCTCCAAGGTGCTCAGTATCATCAAAGGCACTCAAACTGGAGGAAGATGTCGGCGAGGGCTCCCTACCATCAAGTGAAGCTAGCTGATTAGAACTAGCAAAGGCCTAAGCTGCCTCCTCTGCTGTGTATCCGGACTCAACCAGGATTGCTGCATTTGAAGTACTCGACGGCTCGGCTGTGATGGCTGAAGGCTTTGCCTCTGAAATTGCTGGCGGTGGCTCTACAGTGGTAGCCTTAAAAGATAGAACTCTCAGAGCAAGTGAAGAACTACCAACCACTGTCCCTGACTCAAATGCCAGTACATAAACTCTGGGCTTAGCTGAAGCCAAAGGTGCCGACGTCGAGTACGAGGAAATCGCGGAGAACTGAGATGAAGTGACTGGAACACTAACTCCACTAGTAGTCACTTTCGTGCTGGCTGCTCCAAAAGGTATGAACAATGATAACGGAGCTGAGAGCAAAGAAGTAAAAGTGGGCTGCTGCTGTTGTCTCTGAAGCTCTGCAGTGAACGTCGACGCTGAGGAATACTGTGGCTGGGGAGCTGACGGCTGTAGCTGTGAGGGTAGGGGACCCGGTAGCGTGGTCGTCGGAAATGTTGGCAAAGGTGGCATACCGATCCTCTGGAAATATGATACAATCGACTCCAAACCCAGCAGACACACATGATATGTCCGCTGTCATCTCCAACTGAGTCCGCTGCAACCTCTCAAAGAACTCCATGTCCTGCCGTCTCCTCTCCTGTATAAGCTCTCTCTCTAACCGAAGCCTCTCCTCAAACTCGGTCCTCTCTCGACGAATCCGCTCATCCTGCTCCTACCTAAATCTCCTCTGCTTAGCTTGCTCTTCCTGGATAGCATATAATCGGGCAAGAGCAGTGTCGAGTGTGAAATGAGAGGTAGGAGTCTCGGCCAGACCTGGAGCCTCAGTGCTCCCAGCCCCTCGACTGTGCTCCCTTCAGAGCCTCAGTCTCAAGCTCAAACTCCTCAGGGGTTGTGGTCTCCTCTCCTCCAGGGGTACTCTGAGAAGCTGATACGCCTAGAACCCTGGAGTCAGATGGCTCAGCTGGACTGAAGGATGTGTTGGTCTCTGGCAAAGCTGCATATTCCTGCTCAGTCATAACACCAGCTCTCCTCAGCAAAGACACATGAAAGGGGCAAAAGGTAAATGTCGAGCGTCAATCCCCTCATATATAACATCCTCCATCTGTGCAAGCAGCAAATCCGTTAGATCAAACACCTCATGCCTCAGTAAGAAACACAGTAGCCACTGATGCAGAATAATAACTCACTCTCTGTAGCCAGCTCGAGGCTATCGATCTCCCAGGCATCCCTCTCAATACATGTGCCTCGTGTGTCATCTTCAGAGGCTGCCTCGAGTAATGCTCCCCATGCAGTGGCGGGTACGCAATACTCAATCTCTCGTCACTGGACTCCATCCCTCCAAATAGTGCATGAATCCGAGTCTCAGAAGATATGAACTCCAAAACAGCAATGACATCGGTCCTCTCAAATCTGTGGCTCCCCTCGATACATAAATCAGAAGAATGAGCGGTCAGGGGAGATCCATAGTGAGGCATAGAACTCCAGAACAATCTCCTCACTATATCTCAACGGCTAGGTGACCAACTTCAACAAACCTGAAAGATACGCAATATGCTCCTCCATGTCAACTCCAGCTCCTCTGCTCGGTGCCTCAATGGAACAGTGACGGTGTGCTGCAAACACTGAGCTCTTGCCCTTAGAGGCAAGCTGTCTCCTGTTGGCCTCAAATATCCTCCGCTGTAGAATAGTCCAGAATGGTCCAGCATTAGCATGTCTAGCAACAAGGACCCAAGCAATGAAGCCAACTCGCTTCTAGGCCTTTTTGGCTGGGCCCTTGAGCTTCAATAGATCAACCTCAACCTCAGCTACCCTAGCCATGGCTCGACGAGCCCTCTCGGCTATGGCCAAGCAAACACTGCAAACCCCAGTCTTCTAGTGAGGGCACCTCTGTGACTTCGGCTGTGAAACTCTCGGGGCTACCTCTCTCTCTGCGGTTCTCGACTGCCGACTGGCAAGGGCTCTTCGCGACTGCACCTTGGCTACCCCACTCTCTAACGGGTCGACCTCCTCAGCTCCCCCTGGCCCTCTGCACCTCCAATCCTCAAAGCGCCACTCCTTTTGTGTGGTGGCACATCCACATCCGCTGCTGCCAAAGCACGATCCTACTCGGGGTCACCAGTCCTCTGCTTCTTCTTCTTCTCAAGCTCTACAGCCTTGCCCTTCCCCTTCTCAGCAGACTCTCTCTGTCAGCCCATACTGTCAACTGTCACTGAAAGATCAACTGAAAGAACCATTGACAAGCTGACTCAACAAGATAAGATTAAGAGCTTGGCTCTTAACCTGTCCAAGAATGATCTATACTGCCACTGAGAACTCTGACATTGTTGTTGTCCACTGACCTATCACATTGACTAACTGTCACTGCACCACATAGAGATAAGATATAGGCTGTAAGCACAAAGGTGAGCAACACAAAGTGAAATCCTAGCGGTGGAACAAGGACATATCACCAATCAAATAAAGCAATTAAGATCAACAGTGCTATCGACGGATTAATGCCACAATTCAAATAATAGTAATTAATCTAAATTGTGACACTAGCGACAGAAAGACTTAATGCCATACTAAAATATGCAAAAGATGACCTCAATATGGCACTAAGTACAGGAAATGTCAACTAATTACTCAAATTAGCAATAAGAGAATGAACTTTTATCTCAAATATGATAATGTTTGTAATTAATCAACATAGAGTCATGTGAGGTATTTTCGATGAATTGTATAAAATAGAATTGATACGCCAATTCGAGAAGAGACGGAATCTACCGAAAAGCTCGCCGACAAGATGTCCAAAAGCCTTGAACTCAAAAACCCTATGAGGGTTTTGCGAAGGGCACCGAATGCAAGGACAACAAGGAGCACGACAGCGTGGACTGTGAGCTTGGGTGGCACGGCGAGGGGCGGCACTAGACTAAGCAGCAGGCAGCGGTGGCGCTAGCACAAGTGGCGGCGGTGCAAGCTCCACCGGCGGTGCAGCCTAGTTGACAGCAGGGCGCGGGCATGAGACAACGAGGAGTGCGGCAAGCTGCGGCGCTCGATCGTGGAGGCCGGCAAGCGGTGGCTTGGTGGAGGTCGAAGGATGCGCACGGGAGATGGGTGTTGCACGGCGGTGGACGATGGCGACGGCGGCGATCGTCGGCGGTGACGGCAAGAAACACGCACGAATTTGGAAACTGAGAGAGAACACCTTCGTGCGGTTAGAGTATAAACAAATCAACGGCTGAGATTAAATGAAATCAAAATGGATGGTAGAAATTTTGCCGATCAACAATGTCACCACACTGTTTGGTCCTCCGAAAATGTCCAGTGACTATAAAAGTACAGACTATTCGCTGACTGTCAAGAGCCGATTTCAGAGAAGCACCCGCTTCGTCTTTCAATCACCGGATTGTCCGGTGACTGTCCAACTCCGCAGGTCACTCGGTTCAAATATAAGTCACCAGACTGTCCGGTGAAGGTGTTGGACTATCCAGTGACCTAAAGGAATTGCAGAACCAAAGAATTCTTTCTAGACTTTAAGTTTCCTCACCAAAGAATCAAATAAGCACCACACTTGTCTAGAAAGGGAACTCTCAAACACTCCTTTACAAATAGATAACTCCCGAAGAGTTTAGTATTTTCGCAAATCGCAAATAAGATCGATCGATAAAACCAAAGTGAGAAGGAGGCTCCAAAAAAGGAATGTATGAACCCTTGTTCACCATCCACATAAATGGATTTTAGAGACCGTTAAGCACAGGGTTCAATGGGCATAAAGCTCACAATTGCTCTGGTTACTCGTTGTGGAGTATGTGAATCCATATAGACAATGTAGTCACTTTCTTCATAGAGTAACACGTCTCCTCCGTGGTTCTTATATGCAATGCATGGCAACAACATCCTAGCAAATACATTAAATTTAAATATGCCATGTAGATGCAAGGAAATTAAAGGACATTGTATAAAGAAACCTATTCGGGCCAAGTTTGACTAATCTCAAGCTTATTCACCATATGTCCGTCGCTTTGCCTTGAGATAGCCAAACCACCTTCTCAAGCTCTTCCCCATGCATATGGATATCTCAAGGTGGTTAGGCACCGATCTAATTTTTTGTTCTTTTTTTTTATCTTTTTACACGTGATGCATGATAATGCAAACATCTAGTCCACGGAGGAGTCCTGTCTTCCATGGAAGACAAGAAAAGAAACCTACTCTATTATGCACAAGAATAAACCTCCTTGAAAAGTAGATTGTCGTTGTAACTCGATCACACGTGGTGGACTTCAAGAATCTTCAATTTGCTTCATGGTCCACCACCTTGATCCCTTCACTTCTTCATGGTAACTCAAGAGAGTTTAGGCTTCCTTTCTCAGTCCACGATCACTTTTGGTACTCATATCTTCTTGATTGCTCTCTTGTCATTTGGCGGTCCAAGTGGCTTCGATTTCACCTTTCCATCTTTGGCCCTAAAGAGCTTATAGTGCACATTCTCATGGAAAAAGTTAGCATTAGGCATAATCTCAGGCACGCTCACCTTGGGAGAATCTTTAGAGCGGTGACCAACAAGGCAATACTTCTCACAATAATAGTCATCCACCATGAGCGAGACTATCCAACCGGGGATATCATCTTCGTTGCCAATGATGTTGGTAGAGGAAGGATATGATCTTAAACCCTTGTAGTTGTGGTTATTAACGAGGTTCTTGCTTAGGATTTCCTTTTGTATTTACCTTCCTCTAGTAAGCCGCTGTAAAGATCAAAGGCACCGAGAAGGGGAGTTGAATCGGTGGACTTATAGCACTAATTTTGCTACGAACTTAAACTATAAGACTCGATCACAACAGAAGCAAAGTTAAATAATTCTCGTAGGCCAGGAACCCTAACAACGCTAGCGGAATGAGAATAACAACAAGCAAGCACTAGCACGATGGCCACCAAGAGGAATCAAAGAACAACTTATGACACAACTCAAACAGTAAGTAAATGCGGTAAGTAAAGAGAGTGAGATAGAGGGTGCTCAGTGATTTTTTCCTGAGGTCTTGAAAAGTAGGCGCCTTCTCCTAATCCTCGTTGAACCACTCCCGTCGGAGTCTTGGTTCCTCCCGTCGTTCCCGGAACGATGCTCACAAGGGTACGCTTCACTCCTCTTCTCTGGCGGCCCGGCTATCGCACACAATACCCAAGCGCTAAAGCAAGCCTCCAAGGCTCAGGCGCACCCTCTTGGTATCCCTTTGGAGCGGCGGACCTGGAACCGCGTACAAACTTGGCTTCGTCTTCCACAATCTCATCGGAAGCTCGGTCACCGACTCCTAGCCGGTCTAGGCTACCCACACCAAGAGTAATAGGCAAAGATCACTACTCTCAAGCCCTACAAGCTCTAAAACTGTATGAATGCTCTCTATCACTCTGGAATGCTCTCTATCACTCTGGCAAAGATCACTACTCTCAAGCACCAAAGATCTCTAATCTTGCAATGTGCTCTCTTGGTCGTGTCCTTTGGCCTCTCACAAGTTGGCTCCTGCAATTCTGATCAAGGGCACACTGGAAAACGTCCCCCTCCACGGTTTAAATAGGCACCAGGCCCAGAAATAACCGTTGGAGAATGATGTCATAAAGCTTCCTGCTTTATGCAATCACTGAACTATCCGGTGAGTGGATCACCGGACAATCCGGTGACCCTTCTTCCTCCTCAGCCTGGGAAACACCCTCTCTGTAATCCATTCCATAGGACATCGGACTGCCCGGTGACTTTCACTTTTGGAGCCCTAGAGACATCTTCTCTGGACATCAGCTTCGACCTTACCAGACTGTCTGGTGACTGCCACACCGGACTGTCCGGTTTTTTCTCTGCAGCAATTCCAGAGAGCACCTTTCTCTGGACTCTAAAGTCCTGGCTCACCAGACTGTCCGGTGACTCACCGTACTGTTCGGTGACTCTGTCTTTGATTGAATTTGATCTTCGGTCTTCGTATTCGCTTCCTCTACCAGCTTTTGTGCTTTTTGAGGATATAAAGAGCATTCACACCCTCTAACACTTGTATGATAGGAGACAAATGACCTTACCCTGCTTAATAGTACCGACATTCCTATGGACTGTCCAGCTAGTCCCTAGCCTTGGTCCCTCGACGCCCAAAAACTCCTCTTCTTAGGTTCGTCCTTATCATCCACCGAGGAAGCCCACCATGTTGATGTAGAATTAGGGGCGTGATACCTACAATCACAAATGTTACCTATGGTTGTTCATTCAATCACCAAATTTTATTCAAACTTTTTAGGGGATTTCAAAGGTCATAAAGCTAACAATCTCTCCCTTTTAGTGATTGATGACAACTATAGTACTCACAAACAGCTCAAACGAGATGAAGAAGATAGAGAATAAAACACATCTCGAAAAAACACTTACCCTCTTACCTTGATGACTCCTCAAAAATTTTTTTGCAAGAGTTCCCCTCCTTTGTCATGCGTAGGAAGTGTCGCTTTCCTCTGATTCTCCCCCTATTTGGTAGCTCTCTCTCTCTCTTTGTCATCTAATCAACAAAAAGATGGCACTAAGGAAGCATGTAGAGAGGGAGAACGCTAGTTTGACAAAGAAGATGCACGATAAAGATAGAACGGGAGCGCACATGCACAAAGGAACCTGCAAAACAGATAAAGCACTAGGAGCCATACACAAAGAATCTTTGGGACTAGTCCAAAACAAAGTGCATTCCAATGAGCTAAAAGAGTCGAATAAAACACATGCTCATCAAAACGTCACAGAAGAGCCAATAAAAACCGCCAAATTAAAAATCAGAGCCCTAACTACCCATCCACGGTCTCCCCCTAGACAGCTAGTCCTCAAGAAGAAACACATCATGGCTCTCACCCAACTCCTACAGAAAATCTAATCCTGCAGGGCTGAAAAGCTGAGTGCAGTGACGGTCAGAGGCTGCTCCTCTGAAGGCTAAACTGCTGCTGCTGACTGATCTCTTCCCGACTGCTCAATATCATCGAGTGCGCTCAAGCCTGAAGAAGACGTCGGGGATGGCTCCTCGCCCTCAACTGAAACTGGCTGGTTAGCACTGGCAAGGGCCTGAGCTGCCTCCTCTGGTGAATATCTGGTCTCAACCAAGATGTTTGCATCTGAAGCTCTGTGCTGCTCGGCTGTGGTGGCTGCAGGCTCTATCTCTAAAGCCTCTGGTAGTGGCTCTGTCAACACTGACTCAACAGTGATAGCCTCGAAAGAAAGAACTCTCGAAGCAAGTGGAGAACTACCCACTACCGTCCCTGACTCCAATGCCGATACTGACACTCCCGGCTCAGCTGAAGCAAATAGTACTGACATAGAGTATGAGAAAACTGAGGAGAACTGAGAAGAACTAACAGCAACACTAACACCCCTAGTAGCCATAGCTGTGCTGGCTACCCCAAAAGGTACGAACCGTGAAAGCGAGGCTTAGAGCAGTGTAGAGAATGTGGACTGTTGCTGCTGCTACTGACTCTGGCTCCGCAACTAAGATGTGAAGGCTGACACTGAAGAATACTGAGGCTGAGATGCAGTAGGCTGGAGTTGTGAAGGCAGGGGACCCGGTAGCGTAGTCGTTGAAAACACTGGAACAGGTGGCATACCGATCCCTGGGATAAGACACAATAGCTCCGAATCTAGCAGATATGTAAGAAATAGCTGCTGCTATCTCCAACTAAGTGCGCTGCGACCTCTCGTGAAACTCTCTGTCCTCCCGTCTCCTCTCCTCTAAAATCTCCCTCTCCATCCGAAGCCGCTCCTTAATCTGGACGCGCTCGAGTCAGATCCTCTCCTTGAACTCGGCCCTCTCTCGGCGAATGCGCACATCCTGCTCCTCTCGATATCTCCTCTGCTCGGCCTGCTCTGCCTTAATAGCATTCAACCTGACAGCTAGTGCAGGATCTAGTGTAGCCCGAGAGGTCGAATTCTCGGCCTGACCTGGAGCCTCAGTGCTCCCAGCTCCCGGCTGTGCTTCCTCCGGAGCCTCAGTCTCAACATCCTTCGGGGCTGTGGTCTCTCCTCCAGGGGTGCTCTGAGAAGCTAAAACCCGAAGAACCCTGAAGTCGGTTGGCTCTGCTAGACTGAAGGAGGTGGTAATCTCTAGCAATGTTGTGTACTCCTCCTCAATCATCACACCAGCTTTCCTCAGCATTAGGCATATGTAAGGGGCAAATGGTAACAGACGTGCTCCAATCCTCTCATAGACAACATCCTCCATTTGAGCCAATAAAAGATCTGTCAAATCAAAGTCCTCATGCCTAAGCAGAAAATATAGCAGCCACTGATGCAGTATGATCACTCACTCTCTATAGCCAGCTCGAGGCACTATCGACCTCCCAAGCAACCCTCTCAGTACACGAGCCTGTGTGTCAAGCGTAGAGGGTGCCTCGAGTAGTGCTCCCCAGGAGGTGGCGAAAAAGCAATACTCATCCTCTCATCACTCGGTTCCATCCCTCCAAACGGTCTAAACGACGTTGAGAAATCTGGATGAGCCAAAGTGTGGATCCGTGTCTCTAAAAATACCAACTCTAGAGCAGACAAGACATCGGTCCTTTGAAATCTGTGTGGCTCCCCACTATATATGAACCAAAGATATAAGCGATCCCGGGGAGATCCATAGTGAGGTGTAAAACTCAAGCACCACGTCCTCCCTATACCTCAGGCGTTGGCTGACCAAGTCAGAAAGACCAAACAGATATGAGATATGCTCCTCCATGTCAACCCTAGCTCCTCTACTCAATGCCTCTAAAGAACAGTGACGATGTGTAGCAAACAATGAGCTCTTGCCCTTAGTGGCAAGCTGTCTCCTGTAGGCCTCATATATCCTCCGCTGGAGAACTATCTAGAGATGACCAGCATCCGCGTGTCTGCCAGTGGGGACCCAAGCAGCGAAGTCCACTCTCCTCTTGGCGTTGATAGCCGGCCCCTTCAGCTTCAACAAATCAACCTCGACCTCAGCAATCCTGCCCCCGGCCCGGCGAGCTCTCTCAGCTCTAGATGTGCACACCTCGCAGACACCATACCTCAGATGAGGGCACCTCTGTGTCCTATGCTGTGAACTCTGCTGGGCTGCCACTCCCTCCGCGGTTCTCGACTGCCTACTGGTAGGAGCTCTCCGTGGCTGCACCTGTGCAACTAGATGAGTGCTTGCCACTCTCTGTCGGGTCGACCTCCTCAACTCACCCTGACTGTCAGCACCTCCTATCCTCAGTGCACCAGGCCTCCTGTGTGGTCCATGTCCTACTGCAAGGGCTCTGTCCCACTCTGGGTCGCCTGTCCTCTGCTTCTTCTTCTTCTTCTTCTTCTCCGACTCAACTGCCTTGCCCTTCCCTTTCTTCTCAGAACTCAGTCTCCATCTGCCCATACTATCAACTCTCTGAAAGATCAACTGCTAAAACAACTGACCAGCTGACACAACAAGATAGGATTAAGAGCTTGGCTGTTAACCCGTCCAAGAGAGATCTGGACTGCCACAGAAACCTCTGAACTGCTGCTGACTTTGTTCTGTCCTGACCCACTATCCAACTGTCACTACACTACATAGGAATAAACATAGGTTGTAAGCATAAAAGGTGAGGGACTCTAAATGAAGTCCTAGCGGTGGAATCAAAGACATATCACCGATCAATTAAAAGCAAATAAGTGCAACGGTGATATCGACAGACTAGTGCCACAATTCGTATAATAGCAATGCATCCAAATTGTGACACTAGCGACAGGAGACTCAATGCCATATAAAAATATACAAGAGATGATCTCAATATGGCACTAAGTACAGAAAACTGTCAACTAATCACGCCAATTGACAATAAAAGGTGTGACCTTTAAGCAATTTATACCAATTTTCATAATTAATTAACAAGTAAGGCATGCAGGGCAATTTCAATGAAATGGAAGTGATAGAACACAATACCCCGGGGAATAGAGCCGAAATCCACCGAAGAACTCATCGAAAAAAGAACCGATCACATTAAAAGCTAAAACCCTCGAGGGTTTTGGTGGAGCAAGGGTGATGGCTAGGAATATGCACACGGCGAGGTGAAGCAAGCTAAGGTGGCACGCACTGGTCTGGAGTGGGGCAGCACAAAGGCGGCAGCAAGCAACGGCGAGGGCAGCGGTGCATCTAGGGCACGCGGGGGAGCAGGGCGGCGCGGGCGCGCGGAGCAGGCTGTGATGGGCCGCGCGAGCGGCGAGGTGACGCGGC